>JBBYHK010489420.1:0-16210 GCA_038382065.1 Adansonia grandidieri | reverse complement strand
AGTTTGTCTCACTTCACAGATAAACTTTTATTTTAAGGAAAATGGTGGAAAAAAAAGCTTTTCTTGCAAATCAAAAGCATCAATATTGTGTATCCCAACGAGGTGATCATGATTGTCGAGCCCATAACAAAAACAATAGAGGTTATTGTGAGTATCCAAGTTTAACCCATTTCACGAATGAATATATGGAAAATGGTGGGAAAGGAAGCTTTTCCTGCAAATCCAAAGCGTCATTATCGTGTTTCCTAATGTGGAGAAGATTGTAGTACTAATAACAAAAGAAATTGAGATTATTATGAGTATCTAAGTTTATCTCATTTCATGAATGAACTTTGATTGTAAGGAAAATGGTAGAAAGAAAAGCTTTTCTTGCAAATCAAAAGCATTAATATCGTGCATCCCAACAAGGTGACCATGATTGTAGTGCCCATAACAAAAAGAATGGAGATTATTATGAGTATCCAAGTTTAAATCAATTCATGGATGAATTTTGATTACAAGGATAATGGCGGAAAGAAAAGCTTTTCTTGCAAATCCAAACGTCAATATAGTGCATCCCAACGTGGAGAACAAGATTGTAGTGCCAATAACAAAAGAATGGAGATTATTATGAGTCTCCAAATTTGTCTCATTTCATGGATAAACTTTGATTATAAGGAAAATGGTGGAAAGAAAAGCTTTTCTTGTAAATCAAAAGAATCAATATCGTGTATCCCAACGAGGTGAACATGATTGTAGTGCCCATAAAAAAAATTAGGGAGATTATTATGAGTATCCAAGTTTAACACATTTCATAGTTGAATTTTGATTATAAGGAAAATGGTGTAAAGAAAAGCTTTTCTTGCAAATACAAAGTATCAATATCGTGTATCCCAAAGTGGAGAACAAGATTGCTATACCAATAACAAAAGAAACGGAGATTATTACGACTATCCAAGTTTGTCTCATTTCATGGATGAACTTTGATTATAAGGAAAATAGTGGAAAGAAAAGCTTTTCTTGCAAATCAAAAGCGTCAATATCATGTATCCCAATGTGGACAATAAGATTGTAGTGCCAATAATAAAAGAAATGGAGATTATTATGAGTATCCAC
This sequence comes from Adansonia grandidieri, assembly GCA_038382065.1. Classification (NCBI taxonomy): domain Eukaryota; kingdom Viridiplantae; phylum Streptophyta; class Magnoliopsida; order Malvales; family Malvaceae; genus Adansonia; species Adansonia grandidieri. The sequence continues at coordinate 15,115 of JBBYHK010489420.1, read as the reverse complement.
GTTTGTCTCATTTCATGGATGAACATTGATTATAAGGAAAATGGTGGAAAGAAAAGCTTTTCTTGCAAATCAAAAGCATCAATATTGTATCGCAATGAGGTGGACATGGTTGTAGTGCCCCTAACGAAAAGAATGGAGATTACTACGAGTATCCAAGTTTAACTCATTTTACAGATGAATTTTGGCTATAAGGAAAATGGCAAAAAAAAAGCTTTTCTTGCAAATTGGAGACATCAATATCGTGTATCCCAATGTGGAGAACAAGATTGTAGTACTAGTAACAACAGCAATGGAGATTTTTAAGAGAATCCAAGATTGTCTCATTTCATGGATGAACTTTGATTATAAGGAAAATGGTGGAAAGGAAGGCTTTCCTTATAAGCCCAAAGCAATAATATCGTGTATCCCAATGTGGAGAACGTGATTGTATTGCCAATAACAAAAAGAATGGTGATTATCATGAGCATCCAAGTTTGTCTCATTTCACGAGTGAACTTTAATTATAAGGAAAATAAAAGAAGGAAAAGCTTTTCTTACAAATCCGAAGCAACAATATCGTGTTTCCTAATGAGGAGAACATGATTGTAGTGCCAATATCCAAAAGAATGGAGATTACTATAAGTATCCAAGTTTGTCTCATTTCATAGATAAATTTTGATTATTAGAAAAATGGTGGAAAGAAAAGCTTTTCTTGCAAATCCAAAGCATCAATATCGTGTACCCTAATATGGAGAACAAGATTGTAGTGCTAGTAGCAAAAGCAATGGAGATTATTAAAAGAATCCAAGTTTGTCTCATTTTATGTATGAACTTTGATTATAAGGAAAATGGTGGAAAGGAAAGCTTTTCTTGCAAACCTAAAGCATCAGTATCGTGTATCCAAATGTGGAGAACATGATTGTATTGCCAATAAAAAAAGAATGGTGATTTTTATGTGCATCCGAGTTTGTGTCATTTCACGGATGAACTTTAATTATAGCGAAAACGGAGGAAAGAAAAGCTTTTCTTGCAAATCTGAAGCATCAATGTCGTGTATCCGAAAGAGGAGAACTTGATTGTAGTGCCATTAACCAAAATAATGAAGATTATTATGAGTGTCCAAGTTTGTCTCATTTGACGGATGAACTTTGATTATATGGAAAATGGTGGAAAGAAAAATGTTTCTTGCAAATCAAAATCATCAATATCGTGTATCCCAACGAGGTGAACATGATTGTAGTGCCCATAACAAAAAGAAGGGAGATTATTATGAGTATCCAAGTTTAGCTCATTTCACAGATAAATTTTGATTGTAAGGAAAATGGTGGAAAGAAAAGCTTATCTTGCAAATCAAAAGCGTCAATATCGTGTGTCATAATGTGGGGAACAAGATTGTAGTGCTAATAACAAAAGCAGTAGAGATTATTAAGAGAATCTAAGTTTGTCTCATTTCACAGATGAGCTTTGATTATAAGGAATGGTGGAAAGGAAGGCTTTTCTTGCAAGCCCAAAGCGTCAATATCATGTATCCCAATATGGAGAACATGATTGTATTGCCAATAACAAAAAGAATGGTGATTATTATGAGCAACCAAGTTTGTCTCATTTCACAGATAAACGTTATTTATAAGGAAAATAGAGGAAAGAAAACTTTTTCTTGTAAATCCGAAGCATCACTATCGTGTATCCCAACAAGGCCAACATGATTATAGTGCCAATATCTAGAAGAATGGAGATTACTATAAGTATCAAAGTTTGTTTCATTTCACGGATAAATTTTGATTATTAGGAAAATGGTGGAAAGAAAAGCTTTTCTTGCAAATCCAAAGCGTCAATCATGTATCCCAATGCAGAGAACAAGATTGTAATGCCAATAACAAAAAAAAAATCAGGATTATTATGAGTATCCAAGTTCATCTTATTTAATGGATAAACTTTGATTATAAGGAAAATGGTCAAATGAAAAGCTTTTCCTACAAATCACAAGCATTAATATCATGCATCGTGACAAGGTGAACATGATTGTAGTGCCCATAACAAAGAAAAAGGAGATTATTACGAGTATCCAAGCTTAACTCATTTCATAGATGAATTTTGATTATATGGAAAGTGGTGGAAAGAAAAGCCTTTCTTGTAAATCCAAACCATCAATATCGTGTATCACAATATGGAGAACAAGATTACGGTACCAATAATAAAAGAAATGGAGATTATTATGAGTACCCAAGTTTGTTTAATTTCACAGATGAACTTTGATTATAAGGAAAATAGTGGAAAGAAAAGTTTTTTATTGCAAATCAAAAGCATCAATATCATGTATCCCAATGAGGCGAACTTGATTGTAGTGCCCATAACAAAAATAAGGGAGATTATTATGAGTATCCAAGTTTAACTCATTTCACTGATGAATTTTGATTTATAAGGAAAATAGAGGAAAGAAAAGCTTTTCTTGCAAATCTGAAGCATCAATATCTTGTATCTCAATGTGGATAACATGATTGTATTGCTAATAACAAAAGCGAGGGAGATCGTTTAGAGAATCCGGGTTTATCTCATTTTACAGATGAACTTTGATTATAAGGAAAATGGTGGAAAGGAAAGCTTTTCTTGCAAACCCAAAGCGTCAATATCATGTATCCCAATGTGGAGAACAAGATTGTAGTGCCAATAACAAAAGAAATGGAGATTACTATGAGTATCCTAGTTTGTCTCATTTCACGGATAAACTTTGATTTTAAGGAAAATGGTGGAAAAAAAAGCTTTTCTTGTAGATCCAAAGCATCAATATCATGCATCCCAACGAGGTGAACATGATTGTCGAGCCCATAACAAAAAAAAATGGAGGTTGTTATGCGTATCCAAGTTTAACTCATTTCACAGATGAATGTATGGAAAATGGTGGAAAGGGAAGCTTTTCTTGCAAATCCAAAGCATCATTACCATGTATCCCAATGTGGAGAAGAAGATTATTGTACTAATAACAAAAAAAATGGAGATTGTTATGACTATCTAAGTTTTGTCTTATTTCATGAATGAACTTTGATTGTACGAAAAATGGTAGAAAAAAAAGCTTTTCTTTCAAATCAAAAGCATTAATATCGTGTATCCCAACAAGGTGACCATGATTGTAGTGCCCATAACAAAAGGAATGGAGATTATTCCGAGTATCCAAGTTTAAATCAATTCACGGATGAATTTTGATTATAAGGATAACGGTTGAAAGAAAAGGTTTTCTTGCATACCCAAACATCAATATAGTGTATCCTAACGTGGAGAACAAGATTATAGTGCCAATAACAAAAGAATGGAGACTATTATGAGTATCCAAGCTTGTCTCATTTCACGGATGAACATTGATTATAAGGAAAATGGTGGAAAGAAAAGCTTTTCTTGCAAATCAAAAGAATTAATATCGTGTATCCCAATGAGGTGAACATGATTGTAGTGCCCATAACAAAAAGAAGGGAGATTATTAAGAGTATCCAAGTTTAACTCATTTCACAGATGAATTTTGATTATAAGTAAAATGGTAATAAGAAAAGCTTTTCTTACAAATCCAAAGTGTCAATATCATGTATTCCAATGTGGAGAACAAGATTGCAATGCCAATAACAAAAGAAATAGAGATTATTACGAGCATCCAAGTTTGTCTTATCTTGCAGATGAACATTGATTGTAAGGAAAATGGTGGTAAGAAAAGCTTTTCTTGCAAATCAAAAGAGTCAATATCTTGTATCCCAATGTGGACAACAAGATTGTAGTGCCAATAACAAAAGAAATGAAGATTATTATGAGTATCCAAGTTTGTCTCATTTCAAGAATAAACATTGATTATAAGGAAAATGGTGGAAAGAAAAGCTTTTCTCGCAAATGCAAAGCATCAATATCGTGTATCCCAATGAGCTAAAAATGATTATAGTGCCAATAACAAAAAAAATAGAGATTATTACAAGTTTCCAAGTTTAACTCATTTCACTGATGAATTTTGATTATAAGGAAAATGGTGGAGAGAAAAGCTTTTCTTGCAAATCCAAAGCATCAATATCATGTACCCTAATGTGGAGAACAAGATTGTAGTGCTAGCAATAAAAGCAATGGAGATATTAAGAGAATCCAAGTTTGTCTCATTTCATGGATGAACTTTGATTATAAGGAAATTGGTGGAAATGAAGGCTTTTCTTGCAAGCCCAAAGCATTAATATCGTTTACCCCAATGTGGAGAACATGATTGTGTTGCCAATAACAAAAAAAAATGGAGATTATTACAAGTTTCCAAGTTTAACTCATTTCATAGATGAATTTTGATTATAAGGAAAATGGTGGAGAGAAAAGCTTTTCTTGCAAATCCAAAGCATCAATATCGTGTACCCTAATGTGGAGAGCAAGATTGTAGTGCTAGCAACAAAAGCAATAGAGATTATTAAGAGAATCCAAGTTTGTCTCATTTCATGGATGAACTTTGATTATAAGGAAAATGGTGGAAAGGAAAGCCTTTCTTCCAAACCCAAAGTGTCAATATCATGTGTCCTAATATGGAGAACAAGATTGTAGTCCTACTAACAAAATAAATGGAGATTATTATGAGTATCCAAGTTTGACTCATTTCATGGATGAACTTTGATTATAAGGAAAATGGTGGAAAGAAAAGCTTTTCTTGCAAATCACAAGCATTAATATCGTGTATCTGAACGACGTGAACATGATTGTGGTGCCAATAACAAAAAGAATGGAGATTATTATGCGTATCCACGTTTAATTCATTTTACAAATGAATTTTAGTTACAAGGAAATTGGTGGAAAGGAAAACTTTTCTTGCAAACCCAAAGTGTCAATATCATGTATCCTAATGTGGAGAACAAGATTGTAGTGCCAATAACAAAAGAAATGGAGATTATTATGAGCACCCTAGTTTGTCTTATTTCACGTATGAACTTTGATTAAAAGGAAAATGGTGGAAAGAAAAGCCTTTCTTGCAAACCCAAAGCATCAATATCATGCATCCTAATATGGAGAACAAGATTGTAATCCCAATAACAAAAGAAATGGAGATTATTATAAGTATCTAAGTTTGCCTGATTTCACAAATGAACTTTGATTATAAGGAAAATGGTGGAAAGAAAAGCTTTTCCTGCAAATCACAAGCATTAATATCATGTATCCCAACGAGGTGAACATGATTGTAGTGCCCATAACAAAAAGAATGGAGATTATTACGTGTTTCCAGGTTTCACTCATTTCATGGATAAATTTTGATTATGCGAAAATGATGGAAAGAAAAGCTTTTCCTGCAAATCCTAAGCATCAATATCATGTATCCCAATATAGAGAACAAGATTGTACTGAAAATAACAAAAGCAATGGATATTATTAAGAGAATCCATGTTTGTCTCATTTCACGGATGAACTTTAATTATAAGAAAAATGGTGGAAAAGAATACCTTTCTTGCAAACCTGAATCATTAATATCGTGTATCCTAATTTGGGGAACAAGATTATAGTACCAATAACAAAAGAAATGGAGATTATTATGAGAATCCAAGTTTGTCTCATTTCATGGATGAACTTTGATTTTAAGGAAAATGGTGGAAAGAAAATCTTTTCTTGCAAATCAAAAGCATGAATGTTTATATCCCAACGAGGTAAACATGATTGTAGTGCCCAGAACAAAAAGAATGGAGACAATTACGAGTATCTAAGTTTAACTCATTTCATGGATGAATTTTGATTATATGGAAAATGGTGGAAAGAACAGTTTTTCTTGCAAATCCAAAGCATCAATATCGTGTTTCCCGATGTGGAGAACATGATTGTATTGCCAATAACGAAAGAATGGTGATTATTATGAGCATCCAAGTTTGTTTTATTTCATGGATGAACTTTAATTATAAGGAAAATAGAGGAAAGAAATGCTTTTCTTGCAAATTCGAAGCATCAATACCGTGTATCCTAATGAGGTGAACATGATTGTAGTGCCCATAGCAAAAGCAATGGAGATTATTAACAGAATCCAAGTTTGTCTCGTTTCATGGATGAACTTTGATTATAAGGAAAATGGTGGAAAGGAAGGCTTCTCTCGCAATCCCAATGCATCAATATCGTGTATCCCAATGTGGAGAACATGATAGTATTGCCAATAACAAAAGGAATAGTGATTATTATGAGCATCCAAGTTTGTCTCATTTCACGGATGAACTTTAATTTTAAGGAAACTAGAGGAAAGAAATGCTTTTCTTACAAATCTAAGGAATCAATATCGTGTATCCTAACGAGGAGAACATGATTTTAGTGCCAATATCCAAAAGAATAGAGATTACAATGAGTATCCAAGTTTGTTTCATTTCACAGAAAAATTTTGATTATTAGGAAAATGGTGGAAAGAAAAGCTTTTCTTACAAATCCAAAGCATCAATATTGTGTATCCCAATGCGGAGAACAAGAGTGCCAATCACAAAATGAATGAAGATTATTATGGGTATCCAAGTTTGTCTCATTTCACGGATGAACTTTGGTTATAAGGAAAATCGTGGAAAGATAAGCTTTTCTTGCAAATCAAAAGCAATAAGATTGTGTATCGCAATGAGGTGAACATGATTGTAGTGCTTATAACAAAAAGAATGGAGATTATTATGAGTATCCAAGTTTAATTAATTTTACAAATGAATTTTGATCATAAGGAAATCGGTGGAAAGTAAAGCTTTTCTTGCAAACCCAAAGTGTCAGTATCTTGTATCCCAATGTGGAGAATAAGATTGTAGTGCCAATAACAAAAGAAACGGAGATTATTATTAGTATCCTAGTTTGTCTCATTTCACAGATGAACTTTGATTAAAAGGGAAATGGTGGAAAGGAAAGCCTTTCTTACAAACCCAAAGTGTCAATATTGTGTATCCTAACATGGAAAACAAGATTGTAGTCCCAATAACAAAAGAAATGGAGATTATTATGAGTATCCAAGTTTGCCTCATTTCCCAGATGAACTTTGATTATAAGGAAAATGGTGGAAAGAAAAGCTTTTCTTGCAAATCACAAGCTTTAATATCGTGTATCCCAACAAGGTAAACATGATTGTAGTGCCCATAACAAAAAGAATGGAGATTATTACGTGTATCCATGTTTAACTCATTTCACGGATGAATTTTGATTATAAGGACATGGTGGAAAGAAAAGCTTTTCTTGCAAATTCGAAGCATCAATATCATGTATCCCAATGTGGAGAACAAGATTGTAGTGCTAATAACAAAAGCAATGGATATTATTAAGAGAATCCAAGTTTGTCTCATTTCATGGATGAACTTTGATTATAAGGAAAATGGTGGAAAGGAAAGCCTTTCTTGCAAACCTGAATCATCAATATCGTGTATCCCAATTTGGGGAGCAAGATTGTAGTACCAATAACAAAAGAAATAGAGATTATTATGAGAATCCAAGTTTGTCTTATTTCACAGATAAACTTTGATTATAAGGAAAATTGTGGAAAGAAAAGCTTTTCTTGCAAATCGAAAGTATAAATATCCTGTATCCCAATGAGGTGAACATGATTGCAATGCCCATAACAAAAAGAATGGAGACTATTACGAGTATCCAAGTTCAACTCATTTCACAGATGAATTTTGATTATTAGGAAAATGGTGGAAAGAAAAGCTTTTCTCACAAATCTAAAGCTTGAATATTGTGTTTCCCAATGTGGAGAACATCATTGTATTGCCAGTAACAAAAGAATGGTGATTATTATGAGCAACCAAGTTTCTCTTATTTCACATATGAACTTTAATTATAAGGAAGATAGATGAAAGAAATACTTTTCTTGCAAATCCAAAGCATCCATACCGTGTATCCCAACGAGGTGAACATTATTGTAGTGCCCATAGCAAAATGAATGGAGATTATTATGAGTATCCAAGTTTAACTCATTTCATAGCTGAATTTTGATTATAAGGAAAATGGTGGGAAGAAAAGCTTTTCTTGCAAATCTGAAGCATCAACATCCCAATATGGAGAACAAGATTCTAGTGCTAATAACGAAAGCAATATGGAGTATTAAGAGAATCTAAGTTTGTTTCATTTCACGAATAAACTTTGCTTATAAGGAAAGTATGGGAAGGAAAGCTTTTCTTGCAAACCCAAAGCATCAACATCGTGTATCCTAATGTGGAAGACATGATTATATTGCCAATAACAAAAAAAATGGTGATTATTGTGAGCATCCAAGTTTGTCTCATTTCACAGATGAACATTAATTATAAGGATAATGGAGGAAAGAAAAGCTTTTCTTGCAAATATGAAGCATCAATATCATGTATCCCAGTTAGGAGAACAGATTGTAGTGCCAATAACAAAAAGAATGGAGATTATTATGAGCATCCAAGTTTGTCTCATTTCACGGATGAATGTTGATTATAAGGAAAATGGTGGAACTGGAAGCTTTTCTTGCATACCCAAAGTGTTAATATTGTGTATCCGAATGTGGAGAACAAGCTTGTACTCACAATAACAAAAGAAATGGAGATTATTATGAATATCCAAGTTTGTCTCATTTCATGGATGAACTTTGATTATAAGGAAAATGGTGGAAAGAAAGGCAATTCTTGAAAATCAAAAGCATCAATACGATGTATCCCTACAAGGCGAACATGATTGTAATACCCATATCAAGAAGAATGGAGACTATTACGAGTATTCAAGTTCAACTCATTTCACGGATCAATTTTGTTTATAAGGAAAATGGGGGAAAGAAAAGCTTTTCTTGCAAATTCGAAGTATTAATATCATGTATCCCAGTGTGGAGAACATGATTATGGTGCCCATAACAAAAAGAAGGGAGATTATTACGAGTATCCAAGTTTAACTCACAAATAAATTTTGATTATAAGGAAAATGGTGAAAAGAAAAGCTTTTCTTGCAAATCCAAAGCATCAGTTTTGTGTATCCGAATATGGAGAACAAGATTGTAGTGCCAATAACAAAAGAAATGCAGATTATTACGGGTATCCAAGTTTAACTCATTTTATAGATGAATTTTGATTATAAGGAAAATGGCGTAAAGAAAAGCTTTTCTTACAAATCTAAAGCGTCAATATCGTGTATCCCAATGTGGAGAACAAGATTATAGTGCCAATAACAAAAAGAATGGAGATTATTACGAGCATCCAAGTTTAACTCATTTCACATATGAGTTTTCATTGGAAGGAAAATGGTGGAAAGGGAAGCTTTTCCTGCAAATCCAAAGTGTCAATATCGTGTATCCCAATATGGAGAACAAGATTGTGTGCCAATAACAAAAGGAATGGAGATAATTATAAGTATCCAAGCTTGTCTTGTTTTACGGATGAACTTTCATTATAAGGAAAATGGTGGAAAGAAAAGCTTTTCTTGCAAATCAAAAGCATTAATATCGTGTATCCCAACGAGGTAAACATGATTGTAGTGCCCATAACAAAAAGAATGGAGATTATTATGAGTATCAAAATTTAACTCATTTCATAGGTGAATTTTTATGATAAGGAAAATGGTGTAAAGAAAAGCTTTTCTTGCAAATCCAAAGCATTAATATTGTGCATCACAATGTGGAGAACAAGATTGTAGTACTAATAACATAAGAAATGGAGATTATTATGAATATCCAAGTTTGTCTCATTTCATGGATGAACTTTGATTATAAGGAAAATGGTGGAAAGAAAAGCTTTTCTTACAAATCAAAAGCATCAATGTCGTGTATCCTAATAGGTAAACATGATTGTAGTTCCCATAACAAAAAGAATAGAGATTATTATGAATATCCAAGTTTAACTCATTTAATAGATGAATTTTGATTATAAGGAAAATGGTAGAAAGGAAAGGTTTTCTTGCAAATCCAAAGCATCAATATCGTGTATCCCAATATGGAGAACATGATAGTAGTGCTCATCACAAAAAGAATGGAGATTATTAAGAGTATCCAAGTTTGACTTATTTCATAAATAAACATTGATTATAGGGAAAATAGAGGAAAGAAAAGCTTTTCTTGCAAATCAAAAGCATCAATATCGTGTATCACAATGAGGTGAACATGATTGTAGCGCCTATAACAAAAAGAATGGAGATTATTACGAGTATCCAAGTTTAACTCATTTCACGAATAAATTTTGATTATAAGGAAAATGGTGGAAAGAAAAGCTTTTCTTGCAATTTCGAAGCATCTATTTCATGTATCCCGATGTGGAGAACAAGAATGTAGTGCTAATAACAAAAGCAATGGAGATTACTAAAAGAATCCTAGATTGTCTCATTTCATAGATGAACTTTGATTTTAAGGAAAATGGTGGAAAGGAAAGCTTTTCTTCCAAACCCAAAGAGTCAATATCGTGTATCCCAATGTGGAGAACAAGATTGTAGCACCAATAACAAAAGAAATGGAGATTATTATGAGTATCCAAGTTTGTCTCATTTCACGGATGAACTTTGGTTATAAGGAAAATGATGAAAAGAGAAGCTTTTCTTGCAAATCAAAAATATCAATATTGTGTATCCCAATGAGGTGAACATGATTATGGTGCCATAACAAAAAGAAGGGAGATTATTATGAGTATCCAAGTTTAACTCATTTCACAGATGAATTTTGATTATACAAAAAATGGTGGAAAGAAAAGCTTATCTTGCAAATCCAAAAAGTCAATATTGTGTATCCCAATGTGGAGAACAAGATTGTACTCCCAATAACAAAAGAAGCGGAGACTATTATGAGTATCCAAGTTTGTCTCATTTCACGAATGAACTTTGATTATTGGGAAAATAGTGGAAAGAAAAGCTTTTCTTGTAAATCAAAAGCATTAATATCGTGTATCCCAAGAAGGTAAACATTATTGTAGTGCCCATAACAAAAAGAATGGAGATTATTACGAGTATCCAAATTTAACTCATTTCATAGATGAATTCTTATGATAAGGAAAATGGTGTAAAGCAAAGCATTTCTTGCAAATCCAAAGCGTTAAAATCGTGCATCCTAATGTAGGGAACAAGATTGTATTACCAATAACAAAAGAAATGGAGATTATTATGAATATCTAAGTTTGTCTCTTTTCACGAATGAACTTTAATTATAAGGTAAATGGTGGAAGGAAAAGCTTTTCTTGCAAATCAAAAGCATCAATGCCGTGTATCCCAACAGGTAAACATGATTGTAGTGCCCATAACAAAAAGAATGGAGATTATTCCAAATATCCAACTTTAACTCATTTCACAGATGAATTTTGAAGGAAAATGCTAGAAAGGGAAGCTTTTCTTGTAAATCCAATGCGTCAATACCGTGTATCCCAATGTGGAGAACATGATTGTAGTGCCCATCACAAAAGGAATGCAGATTATTCGGAGTATCCAAGTTTGTCTTATTTCATAGATGAACATTGATTATAGGGAAAATGGAGGAAAGAAAAGCTTTCCTTGCAAATTAAAAGCATCAATATCATGTATCACAACGAGGTGAACATGATTGTAGTGCCTATAACAAAAAGAATAGAGATTATTATGAGTATCCAAGTTTAACTTATTTCACAGATGAATTTTGATTATAAGGAAAATGATGGAAAAAAAAACTTTTCTCGTAAATCTAAAGCATCAATATCATGTATCCCAATGTGGAGAACAAGAATGCAGTGCTAATAACAAAAGCAATGGCGGTTATTAAAAGAATCCAAAGTTGTCTCATTTCATGGATGAACTTTGATTATAAGGAAAATGGTGGAAAGGAAAGCATTTCTTGCAAACCCAAAGAGTCAATATCATGTATCCCAACGTGGAGAACAAGATTGTAGCGCCAATAACAAAAGAAATGGAGATTATTATGAGTATCCAAGTTTGTCTCATTTCATGGATGAACTTTGGTTATAAGGAAAATGGTAGCAAGAAAACTTTTCTTGCAAATGAAAAACATCAATGTTGTGTATCCCAATGAGGTGAACATGATTATGGTGCCCATAACAAAAAGAAGGGAGATTATTACGAGTATCCAAGTCTAACTCATTTCACAGATGAATTTTGATTATACGAAAAAAGGTGGAAGGAAAAGGTTATCTTGCAAATCCAAAGCGTCAATATTGTGTATCCCAATGTGGAGAGCAAGATTGTAGTCCCAATAACAAAAGAAGTGGAGACTATTATGAGTATCTAAGTTTCTCTCATTTCACGGATGAACTTTGATTATTGGGAAAATGGTGGAAAGAAAAGCTTTTCTTGCAAATCAAAAGCATTAATATCGTGTATCCTAATGAGGTAAATATTATTGTAGAGCCCATAGCAAAAATAATGGAGATTATTACGAGTATCCAAATTTAACTCATTTCATAGATGAATTTTGATGGAAAGGAAAATGGTTTAAAGAAAAGCTTTTCTTGCAAATCCAAAGCATTAATATCGTGTATCCCAACGTGGAGAACAAGATTGTAGCACCAATAACAAAAGAAATGGAGATTATTATGAATATCCAAGTTTGTCTTATTTCATGGATGAACTTTGATTATAAGGAAAGTGGTGGAAAGAAAAGCTTTTCATGCAAACCAAAAGGATCAATATCGTGTATCCCAATGAGGTAAACATTACTGTAGTGCCCATAGCAAAAAGAATGGAGATTATTATGAGTATCCGGGTTTAACTCATTTCATAGATGAATTTTGATTATAAGGAAAATGGTGTAAAGAAAAGCTTTTCTTGCAAATCCAAAGCATCAATATCGTGCATCCCAATGTGGAGAACATGATTGTAGTACGAATAACAAAAGAAATGGAGATTGTTATGAGTATCCAAGTTTGTCTCATTTCACCGATAAACTTTGATTATAAGAAAAATGGTGGAAAAAAAAGCTTTTCTTGCAAATCAAAAGCATTAATGTCGTGTATCCCAACAGATAAACATGATTGTAGTGCCCATAACAAAAAGAAAGGAGATTATTACGAGTATCCAACTTTAACTCATTTCATAGATGAATTTTGATTATAAGGAAAATGGTGTAAAGAAAAGCTTTTCTTGCAAATCCAAAGTGTTAATATAGTGCATCCCAATGTGGAGAACATGATTGTAGTGCCAATAACAAAAGAAATAGAGATTATTAGGAGAATCCAAGTTTGTCTCGTTTCACAGATGAATTTTGATTGTATGGAAAATGTTAGAAAGGGAAGCTTTTCTTGCAAATCCAAAGCATCAATATCGTGTATCCCAATATGGAGAACATGATTGTATTACCAATAACAAAAAGAATGGTGATAATTATGAGCATCCAAGTTTGTCTTATTTCATGGATGAACTTTCATTACAGGGAAAATGGTGAAAAGAGAAGCTTTTCTTGCAAATCAAAAGCATCAATATTCTATATCACAACGAGGTGAACATGATTGTAGCACCTATAACAAAAAGAATGGAGATTATTATGAGTATCCAAGTTTAACTTATTTCATAGATGTATTTTAATTGTACAAAAAATGGTGAAAAGAAAAGCTTTTCTTGCAAATCCAAAGCATGAATATCGTGTATCCCAAGATGGAGAACAAGATTGTAGTGCCAATAACAAAAGAAATGGAGATTATTAAGAGTATCTAAGGTTGTCTTATCTCACGGATAAACTTTGATTATATTGAAAATGGTGGAAAGAAAGGCTTTCCTTGCAAGCCCAAAGCATTAATATTGTGTATCCTAATGTGGAGAACAAGATTGTAGCACCAATAACAAAAGAAATGGAGATTATTATAAGTACCCAAGTTTGTCTCATTTCACGGATGAACTTTGATTATAAGGAAAATAATAGAAAGAAAGGCTTTTCTTGCAAATCAAAAGCATTAATGTCGTGTATCCCAAAGAGGTGAACATGATTGTGGTGCCCATAACGAAAAGAAGGGAGATTATTACGGGCATCCAAGTTTAACTCATTTCATAGATGAATTCTGATTATAAGGAAAATGGTGGAAAGAAAAGCTTTTCTTACAAATCCAAAACTTTAATATCGTGTATCCAAAAATGGAGAACAAGATTGCAGTATGAACAAGAAAAGAAATAGAGATTATTATGGGTATCCTAGTTTGTCTTATTTCACAATTGAACCTTGATTATAAGGAAAATGGTGGAAAGAAAAGCTTTTCTTGCAAATCAAAAGCATCAATATCGTGTATCATAATGAGGTGAACGTGATTGTAGTGCCCATAACAAAAAAATAGAGATTATTACAAATATCCAAGTTTAACTCATTTCACGGATGAATTTTGATTATAAGGATAATGGTGGAAAGGGAAGCTTTTATTACAAATCGAAAGCGTCAATATCATGTATCCCACTATGGAGAACAAGATTGTAGTGCCAATAAAGAAAGCAATGGAGATTATTAAGAGAATCCAAGGTTGTCTCATTTCACAGATGAACTTCGATTATGAGGAAAATGGTGAAAAGGAAAGCTTTTCTTGCAACCCCAAAGTGTCATTGTCGTGTATCCCAATGTGGAGAACAAGATTGTAGTGCCAATAACAAAAGAAATGGAGATTACTATAAGTATCCAAGTTTGTCATATTTCATTAATGAACTTCGATTATAAGGAAAATGGTGGAAAGAAAAGCTTTTCTTGCAGATCAAAAGCATCAATACCATGTATCACAACGAGGTAAACATGATTGTTGCCCATAAAAATAAGAATGGAGATTATTACGAGTATCCAATTTAACACATTTCATAGATGAATTTTGATTATAAGGAAAATGGTGTAAAGAAAAACTTGCAAATCCAAAGCGTTAATATCGTGCATCCCAATGTGGAGAACAAGATTGTAGTACCAATAACAAAAGAAATGGAGATTATTATGAGTATCGAGGTTTGTCTCATTTCATGGATAAACTTTGACTATAAGGAAAATGGTGGAAAGAAAAGCTTTTCTTGTAAATTAAAAGTAATAATATCATGTATCCTAATGAGGTGAATATGATTGTGGTACCCATATCAAAAAGAATGGAGATTATTACGAGTATCCAAGTTTAAGTCTTTTCACGGGTGAATTTTGATTATATGGAAAACGGTGGAAAGGGAAGTTTTTCTTGCAAATCTAAAGCATCAATATCATGTATCCCAATGTGGAGAACAAGATTGTAGAACCAATAACAAAAGAAATAGAGATTATTATGAGCATCCAAGA
>JBBYHK010489409.1:0-16212 GCA_038382065.1 Adansonia grandidieri | reverse complement strand
ACATAACAGTATACATATAATTCACTTCATATGAATACTATTAGATAATCAATTATTTTTGTTTTAACCAATATTTATTTAGATCACTTATCTTAATATGCTTTTTATCTGAATTACTTTTGTTATACCTCCATGAATAGCAATCGCCAAACGGTACCAGACAAACAGTTACGGGTGATCGCTAAGCAATACCATGCAGCTAGTCGCCCAACAGCACCTGACAATGATGTGACCACTCCGACAATGACTTAAATGCAGAGTTGACATCTTCTGAATGTCGGTCAACTAATGAAGCCGACCACGAGGCTCCATAGCCTGACATCTAGCTCGGCATTGGTCATGTCACTATCAGATCACTTGACACCATGTCTCCAAGCAACACCTATAAAAGGGGCAGGCAAGCGCAAAGGTAAGGGATTCAACTCCCAGATATATCCACACCATTGTACAAAGCACCATTCTGACTTAACCATCGGAGAGGGCTCCTAGAGCATAAACTCTGGCATCCTCCTGACCTTCTTTATATTGCAGGGTTGCACCCGGCTTTTGGTACTCGTGAGTAGAGCATCAACAATTGGCACCGTCTATGGGAACATGATCGAAAAAGAAAAACATGGCTGACCAGAGTGCTGACACTCTACAAAATACCTCATCGCCACCAGAAGTGACAAACTGTATCGCAGTTCTAGCAACCCCAGTAATACCCAACTCATCAAACACCAAAATTTCCTAAATACCCATCTCACTCCCTTTATGGCTGTCCCACTCGCCACTGGCGTACTATCAGAACCTACTAGGGTTAATCCCACCGGTGGCCATC
Organism: Adansonia grandidieri; assembly: GCA_038382065.1. Classification (NCBI taxonomy): domain Eukaryota; kingdom Viridiplantae; phylum Streptophyta; class Magnoliopsida; order Malvales; family Malvaceae; genus Adansonia; species Adansonia grandidieri. Next base: position 15,392 of record JBBYHK010489409.1, on the reverse strand, counting down.
GCTGTCCCTCACCTTGATTAGATCGCGGGCCCCAGCAACATAGTCCCAACAACCATCATTGCCATAAGCACCTTACATGCACCTCTAGACGTCCCAATACCTTTCTTTACTCAGTTCAGCACACCCACACTGCCTAGTCAGCTAAACTACCATGCACATTACCAAGCATAATTTCAAGTCATCACCAGTCAATTGGCTGCCATCCAGCAATCTTAGATCCAATTGGCATAGCTTGTCAACTCTCAGACCAACTGCCAAAACATGTAGCCCATTGATCGCTCAAACCAACACACTTCAAATAACACAAACTCAGACATCTAGGAGGGGTATGCTACAGTCGACTGGGCCACCCGCCCGATGGTAGAGGAAAGCTCCTGCTCTACGCCTATTCCATGATAAATGACGCAGGGAACCTCTCATCATACTAGTGGGCATCACGCGCTAAGTTTGGCCTTAGACCTTGCCCTTGAAACAGGAGATCAAGGAGCTCTGTGAACCATGGAGAGATAACTGGGAATGGTTAACCGAGGAACATAACCCTCTCTCGCCTGACATCTGCCAGGTATAAGTCCTTTGAAAAGTCAAGCTTTCTCCTGACACTTATGATGGTAAAACCGATCTAGCTGACCATCTGAATCATTTCGCGCTTTCCATAATCTGCGTAACGTGTCAGACGCCATCTAATGCCGCATATTCCCGACAACGCTTTGAGGGCCAGCACAAACATGGTGGTACTCCTTGAATCTGGGGTCTATCACAAATTTTGACCAACTGGGAAGACATTTCCTCACTCATTTCAGTAGCTACAGAATAGCCGCCAGAACATCTACCAGTTTAATGGTGATCAAGCAAAACCACGATGAGATGATTCGCGATTACCTCAAGCATTTCAATGTAGCTGCCCTGGAGGACCGGGACCTGAATGACGAATGGGCCATCCAAGCCTTCACCACTGGCGTTCGGCATAAGTACCTGAAATATGCCTTAATTAACACCCAACCCATGAAACTGTACAACTTTATGAAAAGGCACAAAAATACGTAGAAGCTGAAGAAATAGAAATCGTGAGTCGATGAACTAAAACCTAGGACTGCGAACGGAAAGGAAGGCGAGGACCAAAGCCTAGTCGGTTAGTCGATCACCCTGGAATCCGACCCTAGAGGGAGGCACCAACCACCGCATTACCACACACCCTACCCGGAAGCACATGGCCCACTCTGCATGCGAAATATGAGCCTTACAAACCTCTGATGGCCCCCAGATCTTAAATTATCAATGCCATAATGAAAGAAGGGATCATCGAGTGCCCGTCCTCAATGAAAGGTGACCACAGCAGGCGTGACCCTAAAAAATGATGTAATTTTCACAACGACATCGGGCATGCAACTGAGGACTGCTTCAACTTGAAAAATGCCATTGAGTCACTGGTAAGAAAGGGCACGATCAAGCAGTTCATAAAGAAAAAACCATATGCCAAGGATCGCACACGATCCTCGAACGAGCATCGGGAGACCATCTCCAAACATCCTGTTGTTAGCATTATAAACATGATCGTCAGTCCGGTAGAGACTTGGGTAGCCAACAAGTCAAAGCGCAAGTCCCATCTTCGCTCTATAATGGTGATCGATGTAGCTCCCAAATGTATTAAGTAGATCGATTGGGTTGTCAGTTTTGATGATGACGATGACTCGTAGCTCCTATCTGATCGCAGGAACGATCCTATTGTCGTCTCTGCCACCATAGGTAATTAGCAAGTCCACAAAATCCATATTGACAATAGAAGTGCTGTGGAAGTTCTGCAGTGGGACGCCTTTCTACGTAGGGGCTTTAGTGCAGGCAACCTGACCCCGTCACCTCCAATCTATGGATTTGCCAATCAACCGAGACCAGTTAAGGGGATGATCATGCTCCCAGTAATAATGGGCGACGGGGAGCACACTGTGACCACTTTGGTCGACTTCCTGGTTGTCAACCAGCCTTCTGCCTATAACATAATCATCGATCAACCATTGATAAAAAAGATAAAAATGGTCACCGTGGTCTACTGCTTGACAGCCAAGTTCCCCACACTAACAGGGATTGGGTACATGCGATCCAACCAACGAACTCCATGCTAATGCCACTTATTATCGATTGAATTAGCCACATGCTAGCCAACCGTAATCCGTAACACTGCTACTGAACCATCGGTTCATAACATCACGCCTGCACAACCAGAAGCAATCACCCTAGAGCAACTAGATGCCATGGATAGTTTTCATGACTTGAAGCCTCAGCCAGTCGAAGATACTGAAAAGCTAGCTCTTTACGACTTGGATCCTGAGTTAGCTACCAGCGTCGGCTCTTATCTCGATACTCAAGAAAAAAGCCTCCTCACAAAAATCTTCAAGAACAATGTCAATGTGTTCGCCTGGCCTGCAGCTGACATGCCAGGCATTGACCCAACCGTCATCATGCACTCATTACATGTGGACCCACGAGCCCTACCGGTCAAACAAAAAAAACATAAATTTGCTCTGGAATGGCTCCAGGCAATACGCAAAGAAGTTGACAAGTTGCTACTAGCCAACTACATCAGAGAAGTTAAATACCCTGACTGGCTTGCTAATGTAGTCATGGTCAGAAAGGCCTCAAGGAAATGATGAATGTGTGTCGACTTCACCGACATGAATAAAGCCTGCCCAAAGGACAGCTACCTTCTCCCCAGTATCGATTGACTAGTTGACACAGCTGCAGGCCATAAACTCTAAAGCTTCATGGATGCCTTCTCAGGGTACAATCAAATCAAGATGGATCCCTACAACCAAGATAAAACGGTGTTCATAACAGAGGATGGCACCTTTTGCTACCAAGTCATGCCATTCGGCTTAAAAAATGCAGGTGCCACATACCAATGCTTGGTCAATAAGCTTTTCAAAAGGCAAATCGAGCGTTCGATGGAAATTTATGTGGATGATATGCTGGTCAAGAGCCCCTCCCTTCATCAACACCTCAGTGACCTCTCGGAGACATTCCACATACTCTGTAAGTATAAAATACAGCTTAACCCTTTAAAATATGTGTTTGGTGTGTCCACAGGAAAATTTTTGGGATTTATGATCTCCTCTAGAGGCATTGAAGCAAATCCTAAAAAAATTAGTGCAATCATGCAAATGAGCTCGCCGAAATCCACAAAGGAAGTACAACACTTGACAGGGTGAGTAGCGGCACTCAACCGTTTTATCTTTAAATCCGCTGAGAGATGTTTACCCTTCTTCAAACTGCTTAGGAGGGCGATATGAATGGACTGAAGAATGCCAATAGTCATTCGATCAACTCAAGCAATACTTAAGCACCGCTCCACTACTCGTAAATCCGAAGCATGGAGAATCACTTTTTGTCTCCCTCTTGGCATCAGATGAAATCGTCACCACCGTTTTAGTTCGTGAAGAGATGGGACATTAGTACCCTATCTACTACGTGAGCAGAGCACTCTAGGCTGGTGAACTTCATTACAGCAAGCTAGAAAAACTAGCTTTCACCCTCATCATTGTAGCAAGGAAGTTAAGATAATACTTTCAGGTGTACCCCATCACTGTTCTCACCAATCAACCACTTAAAGACATGCTCCTCAAAGTCGACTCTGTAGGATAGCTCATTCGTTGAAGCATTGAGCTTAGTGAATTTGGGCTCACTTACAGTCCCATGAAAGCTATCAAAATGCAAGCGCTAGCTGACTTTATCGTTGAATGTTCCTTTCAGGTTTCCAAAGGACCACCACTAGACTGCATTCAGACAGATGATCATGGACAATCAAGTAACTGCCTTTCAACACAAGCAACTGATGAATGATAGATTTTCGTAGATGGTCTTCAGGCAAAACAAAAGACGGAGCAAGAGTCCTCTTAATCGACCCCCAAGGTCATGAATGGCATATGGCCTATCTTTCTAGTTCACTACCTCCAATAATGCTGCCGAATATGAAGCCCTAATCGCCGGTATGGAGTTAGCCAAAATACTGGGCACCAGTAACCTAGTCGCCCACACCTACTCTCAACTCGTAGCTAGTCGAGTCAATGGCCTATACGAGGTCAAAGATGAGCTACTCGCTAAATACCACATGGTGGTCGCTACCCTCTCCTAAAAATTCACCCATGTCATAATCCAATAGATACCCAGAGAAGATAACTCTAGGGCCGACAACCTATCCAAAATGGCTAGCGCCATTGATATCTCCACCAAGGGAAGAATTTTCCTCGAGTGCCTTCCGACACCCAGCTATGACAGATACATACATCATATTACAGATGATGCTGAAGATAATTGGATGACACCAATTATCTCTTTCCTTAAAGACAACCATGCTCCAACTAACCCAATTCTAAAGAGGTGACTGGAAAAGCGAGCAGCCAGGTACATAATTCTCAATGACACTTTGTACAAAAAGTCTATCACTCTTCCATTACTTAGATGTCTCACCTCTTCCAAGGGAACCTACGTCTTAAAAGAAATACATAAGGACGTCTGCGGTAACCACTTTGGCAGATAGGCACTGGCTCTTAAAGCCCTGCAATAAGGATTTTTTTGGCCTACCATGTGGAAAGATGCCATCACTTTCGTCAAAAAATATGATAAATGCCAACGTTTCGCCTCTGTTCCCCGACAGCTAACCGAGGCATTCAAATAAATTTTTAGTCCCTAGCCATTCTGTGTCTGGGGCATAGACATATTGGGCCCATTCCCTATGGCGACCGCCCAATAGAAATTCTTGCTGGTCGCCTGCGATTACTTCAAAAAATGGGTAGAAGCTGAGCCAGTCGCCACCATCACTGCCCGAAACATGGAAAACTTCATTTGGCGTTACATCCTCTGTTGGTTTGGGATACCTAATGTCATCATAGCAACAACAGCAAGCAACTGACGACCAACAAACTCCATGATTTCTGTTCACAGTTCGCATCAACCTTGTTCACACCTCTGTCGCCCACCCTCAATTACATGGACAGGTTGAATCAATAAACAAGAACATCCTACAACCCCTGAAGAAAAAATTGGATGACACAAAAGGCGTATGGGCTGACAAAAAGCTTGGAATACTTTAGGCAATCTGAACAACCGAAACTGAGGCGACTGCCGCTACTACTTTCAGCCACGTATATGGAATCGAAGCAGTCATACCCATCAGAATAGGGGTACATAGTTTATGCATCGCTTACCCCGACTTAGAGCTTAATTTCAAACAATTTAAGGCCAACCTCGACCTAATCGAAGAAGCCAAAGAAGACATTGCGATCCACATGACAATTCGAGCACAACAGGTTAGTAGACATTATAACCACCGAGTAAACAATCATCAATTCTAGGCTGGCGACCTTGTTCTCAGAAACTGCAAAGCCAATCGACCAGCAAGAGAAAGGAAAAAACTATCCCCAAACTGGGAAGGACCTTATAAGGTCAGCAAAGTTCTAGGCTTTGGCGCTTACAAATTAGCAGAATTAGATGGGCGTGACATCCCCAGCACATGGAACGCTGCCCATCTCAAGAAATACTATTTGTAAGCATGTATCTTTCAAATATTGATCACAAATATGGTTGCCAATACAGACTTTCCCACACAATAGACCCATGAAACAAACATTTCATCATTGCTCCAAAGCAATTGCCTCCATGGCATAAAACTCATCATTGCTTTAAAGTAATCACCTTCATGACACAGGCCTTATTATTGCTACAAAGCAATTACCCAAACTGACCTCTAAGGTCACATACTACCACCCAGCATGGCAATAATAACACATGACTTTCCCCAGCGAGATGTCACCACAACCATCTTTAAACATAAAATGGTGCAGCATAACGTACTTTCCCATAATCTCAAAACAACAACTTAAAAAACTAAACAAAGTAATTAAGGAAACAAAACCACAGTTCACAAAATAAAATTTTCATTAATCAAAAGTCATTTACACCAACATCACATTTACAAGCCAAACTGCTACTTATCCTTAGTCTACGAAACGGTCTGAACGACAGCCTCGTCAGCAGACTCACCCTGCTCAAACTCTTCAGGCGCTGGGGTAATCAAGGCTGCATCCCTCGATCGCCCTTTGTCCACTTGTTGCTGACTAGGGCACAATATATTAAAGTCTTCAGGAGGCTTATACAAGTGCCCTAAGTTAACCGCCCGCAGATCAAGGGGACCATGGAGCAATTGGACCTCATAAAGCACACTACGGTGATACGAATCCATAGCAGCAAAGAGCTTGTCAAAAATCTCTTCCTACTGCTTTTTCAATTCTTTCGATGACAGGCCTCAAGATTGCCAAAACGACCCTCCAGCTCAGCCACTCTGGACTTAGCGATGCAAGTTTGGCATCACGCTCCTTCAACTTTTTTGCGGACTCAAAAGCCGCGACCTCCGTCTTCTCGACTCTTAGCAACAGTTCAGCTATCTCAGCCACCCTTCTCTCTTCAATCTCCTTCAATGATGCCTCCAGCTTGGCGTTTGCCTCTTTATGCTTCATAACTTGAGCGTCCAGCTCCACTATCTTGGACGCTTGCAGGTTAAACTTCTCCTGCCAGTTAGCCATCTGGCAAGTGTAAGCCGTTTGGCAGTGAAGCACCTTAACCAGGCCCATCATGGCTGCATTCAAATTACAGGCTGGACTTCTTCTCGCTAACACTTCCTGATTCTCGGTCCCCTTGCCTCTCATTGCCCACTGTAATGCTGCCTCGAAATCTGGCACTCGCCCTTCACGAAGTATGCCCAGCCTACCAGAACTTGCACTAGGACCACCTGCCCGAGGCCTTGCTGAAACAGAGCTAGGCTAGGATGATTGGCCACTCACCGGAATAGGCCCACCACTTGAGCCCACTATTTTTGTTCCATGCCGTGACACGGGTACCACTACAATCACCACAGTTGACACCGATGCTGGCATTCCTTCATGACCTGCCACACCAGTAGCCATACCCTCTCCTTCAGGTCGCTCGACCGCCTTTCTCTTCCCCCTCTTTTGGAGCACAGTAGCTCTCTCTACTGCAGCTTGCCTATTCGCCTGCTCTGCCAACGCCGCTTGAACAGGGTCCAATCCTACACAAAAGACAAAACAACTAGGTCAATGCCATTATACCTTCTCCCCTAACTACGAGTGACCAGAACAAATACCCTCTTCCATCCCTTGCGTAGATAAACGATCGAGCCTAGTAACACTACCCGCACGATCCTCACCACTCACTCCCAAGCCCTTCTCACCATCATAAATAACCAACCCAACAACCTCCCCCCTCTTACACGTATTCTATTCCCTCATTTGTTATGTGCTCACCTAACAACACAAAACAAAGTATCAAAACCTCTGTTCGACAAATGCACACACGCCAACCTCACACTTAACAATAGTAAGCATATTTAAAATATACCTCTCTGACATCTTAATAAACATCGTCACCTCTGTTGACCCACGAGACGCACTAGCCCTTCTGGCATGTCCTCTAAGTCTCGCCCCAAACACTCCTTTTGAATATTGTGGAACGTCAAGTATATCCTGCTGTTCACGCATCCGTTTCTAAAGAAGAGCACCTGGTCCTTCTCCGCAGTCTCCAGGCCAGTCCTCTCATTACTAGCCCTCGACCTCTTACCCCACTAAATTGAAAAACTCTATTCTGTGCTTGCCCTCTTTGTCACCATAAAAAATTGGTCTCACCGCATATGTGCATTCGACTGCAAGTCCACCACCATCCTACCTCCCTCCCTTGATTGTAAATAATAAAAACAGGGCTTACCCTATTTCAGAAAGTATAACTATTTCACTACTCCAATCGATGGTCGCTACCCCTTCTCTTTGCACACCAGGAAATAGATGAGCAGAATCGCCAAACTGTTCGACTTCAGTTGATTAGGCAAAAAGTTGTAAGCCTCAGCAGCTCGTAGGAAAACGGTTCCAAGGGCAAGTGGAACCCTGCCTTGAAGATATATAGGTAGAACACCACACTGTTCCTTTCAGCAAATGTCGCTCTCTACTATGGCTCCACCTCGGTGATCTGGTAACTCCCCAAATCCACCTTCATATGATCTGCATGTTTACAGACTCGCCATACATGTCCACCACTTTCGTATCCACATACTGACCACCTCTACACCGCCCTCGGTGACTGCCTCCTTGGCCCTACTCTCACTCAACGCTTCATCCTCATGTTAGCCACTCTGCTCGGTGACCACTTTTTCTCTCATATCTTCCTCCTCTAACACCACCCGACCAAACATCCTCCTTTAGGTCAAATGCCCCACTATTGTCCTCACTTCGTTCCCTACTTCCTCCAGTCTACCCTTCCTATCCATCGACTTCACCAACAACCTTCCCCTCATTACCATATGCTACAACCCCACAAACCTAAAATAACAAAAGAGCAACAGGAACTCATCAGAACTTACCACACAAAGCCCTCACTCTTTGTAACGCTCATACTCGTAACTCCACAAGCATGATCGCTGCCAAAATAAACACACAAACATATTAAAACACTAAGAGAAACTCCCTAACAATAGTATCTTCACTACAAAACTCACCCTTTCTCCTAAACAACCAAGCTCTATAGCACCTACCTTCTACTCTGCTCTCTTTCTCCAAACACACGAAAATCTACTAAGACTCATACCCTATTATATAGCAAAATGCCCTTGGCTCTTCATATTCCCCCATCAGCACGTGTCGCCATCTCATTCGTCCCTTCCCCTATGAAATAACTGCACAACACTGGCACTCTGCCCTCTTCTGACACGTGCCCCCTTTGCCATTTTGTATCCCCCTAAACGCGCCCTTACAAATCCCTCTATCAGGACGCATGTCCCAATCTCATTCTTTCCACTCCCTTTCCCACTCTGCCATTATTGCCAACATTAGTAACGACAGTTGTACCTTCTTGCCTTTCGCACGTTACGCTGTGCATGCCACGCACTAATTCACCCCTTATAAATGTCCAAAACGTCGAGTCACTTTGTGACTACCTTTTGGATCGTGGGGGGGACAATTATTATACCTCCACAAATAGCGATCGCCAAGCAATACCATGCAGTTGGTCTGCCAACAGCACCTGACAACGATGTGACCCCTCTGACAACGACTTAAATGTAGAGTTGACATCTTTTGAATGGCGGCCGACTGACGAAGCCGACCACGAGGCTCCATAGCCTGACATTTAGCTCGGCGCTGGTCATGTCACTATCAGATCACCTGACACCATGTCTCCAAACAACATCTATAAAAGGGGCAGGCAAGCCCAAAGGTAAGGTATTTGACTCCCAGATATATCCACACCATTATACAAAGCACCATTCTGACTTAACCATCAGAGAAGGCTCTCGGAGCATATACTCAAGTGTCCCCCTAACCTTCTCTATATTGCAGGGTTGCACCCAGCTTCTGGTACTCATGAGGAGAGCATCAACAACTTTCATTATTTTATTATGAGATTTATTGAGCTAAGGCTTATCTAATGGTTAGGTTTGGTAAAGATTCCCTTTAATTCATAATTAAAAAAACTAATAATACTTATATTGTAATATTTTCAACTTAAAAATTAGTTATACAAAATTTGATTATTCAATTAGTATTTAGCAACAATTTATTTTTCAAACTAATGATGAAGAAAACTTTTATGATAAGTGATGTCTATGTCAATGATACTGTATCTCTGTCTAATCAATTAGCTCTAGGGCATACTCTAATAAAAAAAGAGGTGCCACTTTTTAATAAGACATGACTTTAACCCTAATTTTTTTAGCGATACTAATCCACAAATATAAAATAAAAGGGCAACCACCATTAGGGTATTAGCAGAATGACCTTTCTCTTTTTTTAAGAAATTTGAAGATGAGTTTAAGTTCTCATTCGAGAAGCACAATGGAAAGTTAGCCTTTAAGAGTTCATGTCCAAATTAGGGATACGACAAGGAAGCATAGCAACTCATTATCAAAAGAGATAAAGGTTCAAATCAAAATGAAAGGGAAGGCAAATAGACGAGAAATAAAAAAAGAAAGATGGGCATGGCTAAATCTTATGCATGTTCTAAAGTGAAGTAAGTATGGGTGACCATAATGCTTTCTTGCATGTAAAAAAAATAGGAGCCGCTAAAGGTAATCCTTTTGGATGTGTCAAATGAAACAAGTAGATGTGGCAACAATGATCATTCGCATACTAAAAAGGAGATACCATCGATGCTAAACCTCATGGGTATGCTAAAGTAAAGCAAGTAGTTCCAACCATAATGTTTACTCCCATACAAAAAAAAGTGTCACTAAGACTAAACCTACTGTATATGCCAAATTTAAGTAACTAGGCATGACCATAATGCTAACTAGCATAAAAAGGAATGTGCTTCTAAGGCTAAACCTTCTGGAGATGCTAAAGTCAAGTTAATTGGGACAACTAGAATGAAGGGTTCAAGGTTTCAACATAAAATCTGATAAAAGCGATGAAATATTAGTAAAAGATAAAACAAAGACATAATTGGATCTTTCAATAGGTTGTAAGGAGGTGATTCAAGCACAGCTATTAATTATAAAATTGTCTATAAAATCACCCATCTGATTAGAGATTATCGGACTAAAAGGACTTGAAACCCTAAATGAATACAAGACTTGTAGACTCCTAGAAGGGGTGGCAAAAGGTCCCTGAAGGGAAGTCCAAGATCACTATTGCAACATGGCAGGGATATGAATCTTGACTAGCCTGACTTATAAGGCTGGTGTATCCCTCGTTCCCATATATATCTATATATCATATTCTTATATTTTTGGGGCCTATCATTATTATCATTTTTTTATTTTTTATATTAGGGGAATGAGTTATCGAGATAAGTCATTCACTTGACTTAACCCTAAATAATCATTATAAAATGACTATATGCTTCGAAGTTGCCACCAATATATTTTGGTTAGGCGAGATTAGTCATCATTGGAGTTTGTATTTCTAGGGTTACAAAACCCATAAAAATAAACTTCAAGATATGCGAAAACACCAAAGATCACATAAAAAGGTTTGGGAGTCGATTAAAATCATGAGTAATAATTGATTTATCTCATGGCGCTCGATAATTGGTATCTTATTACTTACATGTTAACTTAAATTTTGATCAATGTCTGATTTCAATATCTAGTATTTAATTATAATTCCTATATATCACAATAAAATTTTATGAAATAGGTTTATTTTTCTGGATGAGAAATCAGGTTTTTAATAATTTTGAAAATTAAAATATCTTTCATACTTCACTGGAGGACTGGAGGAATATGAAAGATTTTATCATTTGCTTGTGTACCCCATTGGAGAGTTGGAAGAATACAAAAGATTTTAAAAATTGAATTATCTTTTGTGCCCCACTAGAGAGCTGGAGGAATACAAAAGGTTTTATTTTTTTTTTTGAAATTCATAAAAATTTTGATTTCTTCGATTTTGCAAAAATATATCTCATTATTCAAATAATTGGTGAAACCCTTCCAGGAGAAATTTTGTGTACTACTTTTAATTCAGAGACATTGCCTTAATATCAATAATTTTTTATTTTATTAAAAGAATAAAAATTATCCTAAATACCCCTAAAGTGCACCTTTGACATAAAACTATCCTGGTGACTCTAAAGGACCTGGTCCCAAAGTAAGCTATCTAAATGTCCCTAAGGTATACCTTCATCGCAAAAGTATTTTGATAACCCAAAGGACTTGATAATATCATAACAAAATGAACCTATTCCTACTGTGCACCTTCAACATAGAAATATCCTAGTGATCACATAGGACTTGTTTCTAATGTAAATTACTAAAAAGTCCCAAGGTCTATTTTCAATGTTTAAGTATCTCGGTAACCCAAAATGACTCTATATTATTGTAAAAAGATGAACCTATCCTTATTATGCATCTTTGACATAGAAGTATCCCGATGATCATAAAAGACTCGGTTTTAGGGTAAATTATTAAAATCCCCTAAGGTGTACCTTTAACATAAAAGTATCTTGATAACCCTAAAAGACTTAAAGATAACAAAAAATGATAATTTTACCCTAAATAGGTAACTTGAATATTAAAGGTGACCTAAAATGCAAAAATTACAACTAAGTCCCTAAATTTTCTAAAATTACATTTTAACCCCAAAGTGTGTAACAAGATGGCCCAGATACAAATCCTAACCAGCCCAACTTAAAAGGCAAGTGTGCCCCTCGTTCCTATGTATATCTTTATGTCACTATTTTGTTTATTTCTTATTTTTAGGGCCCATATCATTATTATTTTCTTATTCTTCGTATTTGGGGATTGATTTGTTGGGATAAATCCTTTACTGATTTAACCTTAAATAGTTGTTATGAAATAACTATTTATTTTTCTTGGAGTCGCTACCAATCTATTTTGGCTAGGTGAGATTGGTCACCTACCACAGTTCATATTTCGAGGGTTACGAAACCTTAGAATAGCAACTTTAATATTTGCACTCATACTAGAGATTCTATAAAAAGGTCCAAGAATCGATTACAATCATGAGTAACGATCGATCCTTCTCATGACCCTTGGTAATTGATACCTTATTAACCATGTCTTAACTTAAAATTTGATCTTCATTCAGTTCCAATATCCAATATGTAATTATAATTCTCATATCTCAAAATATTATTTTATTAAACAAATTTATTTTTTCATTTGAGAAAATTAAGTTTTTAATATTTTTTAGACATCAAAATATCTTTCGTACCTTCACAAAGAATCGAAAGAACATGAAAGTTTTATCATTCTCTTTCCTACTCTATTGGAGAGCTAAAAAAATATGGAAGGTTTTAAAAATCAGAATATCTTTTGTACCCCACTGGAGAGTCGGAGGAATAAAGAAAGTTTTTATTTTTGCAAATTTCATAAAAGATTTATGATTTTTTCATTTTTTTTAAAAAAGATACTCATTATTAAAATAATTCGTAAAACCTCTCTCATATGCTAGGAAAAATTTCACGTATTACTGTAATTCAGAGACATTGCCTTGATATTTTAAAAAAATTTAATTTTATAATAAATAATAAATTTGTCCTAAGACTCGATTTCAACTACTTGATTTGGTCAAAGAGACCAAAATGTCCCTTAAAGTACCTTCAACATGAAAGTATACTAGTAACTCTGAGGGACTTAGCTTAAATGCAAAATTATTAAAAATGCTCTTACGATATATCTTCAATATGAAAGTATCCCGATAACCCTAAAAGACCCAATATTATCATGAAAGGACAAACGTATTCCTACTATACAACTTTGACATAAAAGTATGTCAATGATCGCGTAGGACTTGGTTCTAATGTAAATTACTAAAATGTCCATAACGTTTGCCTTCGATGCTAAGGTATCTCGTTATCCTAAAAGACTCAATGACAAACTTATTCCTACTATGCATCTTCGACTTGAAGTATCCCGGTGATCACATAGGACTTGTTTCTAGCATAAATTACTAAAATACCCCTAGGGTGTACTTTTGACATATAAATATTCTAGTACCCTAAAGGAATTGAAAATGATATGAAATGACATTTATACCCTCTATGAGTAACTTGGATAAAAATGACATAAAATGTAAAGATTGTTAATAGGTCCCTAAACTTTTCAAAATTGCATTTCATACCCTATTGGAGAATTAAAAGAAATACGAAAGGTTTTAATATATTCTACACTTCAATAGAGGACCGAAGGAATGCTAGAAATATTCTTAAAATGTCAAAATATCCCATTAACCCTAAAATGCAAGGTTTTCTTAAATAGTCCCTAAAATTTTTTAACTTTACAAAATAATCCCTATATGAAATAAAACACAAAACCAAATATCAAACACATCAAAATAAATATGAAAAACATACAAAATATCATCAAAAGTATTCGGCCAAACACCCTTGGCTTGGAACAATTTTTTTATCTTTTTGCAAACCAGTTCCTAAACTTTCAAAAATTGCAAAAAGGTCCTGAAAAGGTTTAAAATACATGATATGTATCCAAACATTTTAAAAATGTGTAAAAAAACACTACTAAAGGTGCATAAAGCATTCGACCAAGCATGGATGGCCTTGAAAGAAATTTTTCAATTTTTACAATTTGGTCCTTACACTTTTCATAATTGTAAAATAGCCTAAGCAAGTCAAAACATCACAAAATCATCCTTGCTAGTTTCAACCAAGCATGGAAATACCTTTCCAAGGCCTTAAAAATTTTGGGATAATTATTTTTAGGCCCCTGCAAGTTTTAAACATTGCAAAATAGTCCAAAATATCATAAAAAAAAGGTCATCGTCATATTTGGCTAGCCCTTAAAATTAACCAAAAATAATTATTTTTACTATCAATATAAGTACATATCCTAATTTCTACTAAGCTTAAATATGCATAACATCATGATAAATCATGAACATATCGACATAAATCAACATGAAAATGCTAAAGAAAATAGCACAAAAACATATACATAAAATTAACCATATTCCTATCAACAAAACAAATTATCTTGATGAAAATAAACATAATACTAATAAAAATTAAATATAACAGTAAAATCAAAACACTTTGTTCATAGCCATTATACTTAGCCTTCAACATGGATTAAAAACCATTAGCACAATCATGATTATAGGTCATTAAAAGGAAGAATCAAGCATAAAATAAACAAAAATTAAAATTTTTACTAGGAATTTACCTTAAAAAGCTTAAAAACCTAAGAAACCTTAATTTTTTTTTTTTTTGTGTTTTTGGCTATGAAAAGCTAAATCCCTCTCATGAAAGCTTTCTCCCCTTATTTATAAAGGGAATAATCGGCCAATAGTGGTAAAAAAACCCTTTGGTTCAATGGCCACATCATTTTATTTTTATTTTTACTTTTTCTAGATTTTTGTAGCTCTTTTGCTTTTTTTTTATAAGCTTTAATTAATATATTTGTCATTTTGCATATTACATCATCCTTGACATCGTCATTTAGAAGCTTTGCCTAAAAAAATCCAACTTGGATAATATTGATTAAATTTAATCTTGATTAAATTAATTCTCGTATAACTGAAGTATCAAAATTTGAAATTAAAATAAATATGCATAAATTTATAGAAATATAGGAATAAATAAAATTATAATTACAAATTTTCATGAAAAAAAATGAATAAATTGAAGTAAAAAGACTAAATTGTAAGGAATTAAAAGTTATAAATTGTAAACTTAATTATGAATTTAATCACACAGAAAGCCCAATTAAATATCCAATGAAATTTTTGGATCCAAAATAATTAAATAAAATTTTTGGAGAGAGAAAAAATTATTGGGCTTTATTGTAAAATCAAAATGGGCCTAATTGGGCCTTGTTGGAAAATTGATGGAATGACCATAAATGGGTTTATAAGGCTTCTAGATAATGA
>JBBYHK010489399.1:0-16212 GCA_038382065.1 Adansonia grandidieri | reverse complement strand
CAATGTGATAGGCATAGGGTGGCTGGTTTAAATGCTAAAATGATTTTTCAGCAAATAGGGTGGCTGATGGTGATATTGGCTAACAAACTAGGGAGTAAGGTGATCATGTGATATTAACCCTTGTTGATCCAATTTAAACTTTAAAAAAATGTTTTGATTAATTCAAAAGTCCAAATTCATAACTTGATATAGGTTTTGATCTTTCTTGATGTAAAGAAATGAGTTAAAATCAAGTTTTGGATAAATGGTGGATAGTAAAAAATGCTCAGACTGTGAAAATAGCCTCTATAGATCAATACATTGCATAATGTGTTGATACATTTGGTCCAAAAACCTTGATGGTATCGAAACAATGAACATTTTATCGATACAATGATTATTGTATCGATACTATGAACCATTGTATCGATACTATGAACCACTGTATCGATACAAGTTGATATATATCGATACATTTCTTTACAGAATGCATGTTTTGGTCCTGGCATGGCCTAGTATCGATCCATGAGGTCTTGTATTGATACGGAGGCTTATGTATCGATACATCTACATGTTTTTGGCACGTTTCAAATTTTTGACATGTTGGAGCATTGTATCGATACATGAGAACCATGTATCAATACATGCAAGTAAAATTATGAATTTTCTTATATTTTTTATCCCTGGATACCTTGAACTACGTCATTTGATGCCACATCTTTGCATTTACCTTTGATATGATCCTTAGGCCTTCTTGATCTCCTCAAAATACTTTTTTATCGGCGATAACATTGCCTGGCGATCATCGCCCCCTCTCACGTCCATGCTCCAGATTGCTGTAAATTAGCCCAGACAAAAATAAGGTGTCTACAGCTGCCCTTCTTTGACTATTGCTGAGAATCAAGAATAGGGCAAAGACAAATAGATACTATTTTGTCCGGGGTGGACTAACGCTTTTAGAGCATAGGGTGTTAGGTTTTCTAAGGTTTGACCCCTTTAGGCAGGTACAAAGTAACGTGGATTTTTGCTGTGGGTGCCGCCAGCTTGTGTGGGCTTTAACTTGTGTTCCACTAGCTCGTATGGGCTTTGACTTGGGTGCCGCCAGCTTGTGCGAGCTTTGACTTAGACTTGGGTGCCACTAGCTCGTATGGGCTTTGACTTAAACTTGGTGCCACTAGCTCGTGTGGGCTTTAACTTGAGTGCTGCTAGCTCATGCGAGCTTTGACTTAGACTTAGATACCACCAACTCATGTGGGCTTTGACTCAGGTGTCTCCAACTTGTGCGGCCTTTCATTTAGACTTGGGTGCCACCAGCTCGTGTGGGCTTTGAAAGGGGTGCCACTAACTTATGGGCTTTAAAAGGGGTGCCACTGACTTGTGGGCTTTAAAAGGGTGCCACTAACTTGTGGATTTTGAAGATGTGCCACTGACTTGTGGGCTTTTAAAGGGTGCACTAACTTGTGGACTTCGAATGGGTGCCATTGAGTTGTGAGCTTTTAAAGGGTGCCACTGACTTATGGGCTTTAAAAGGATGCCACTGACTTGTAGGCTTTAAAAGGGTGCTACTGACCTATAGGCTTTTTAAGGGGTGCTACTAACTTATGGGCTTTGAAATGGTGCCACTGACTTGTGGGCTTTGAAAGGGTGCCATTGACTTGTGGGCTTTTTAAAGGGTGCCACTGACTTATGGGCTTTAAAAGGGTGCCACTGACTTGTAGGCTTGTAAAGGGTGTCATTGACTTGTGGGCTTTGAAAAAGTGCCAACAAAGTTTTCGATAAAACTTCTAATACAAGCTTTTCTTAACAAAAGTTCATGATAAAATTTCCTGTTGAAAAGGGTTTTGGCACTAGTTCTTAACAAAATTCTTGACAAAACTTCTGACGAATGCTCTCGACAAAAGTTTTTGATGATAGTGTCCAGACAACAATTTCTTGACACTAGTCCTTTAATAGTAGTTTCTTGATAAAAAGGGTTTTGACATGAAAAGGACTTTACCTGAATGACACTTGGTTTGCGAAGCTTAGAGTTTTTACCAGGAATTCCTTGAAGGTTCAGCAAACTTGGCTTGAAATGATATTGTAAAAATGATGTATGTTTTGTAAACTTGGCTTGAAGTGATATTGTAAAAATGATGTATGATGGTAATATGAGAGCATGATATGAAATGCTATCATGATTGCATGATGTGAAGTCTAATATGGGAGATAGCCGTAGTTTTTCTTATAGGTCATTTAAACTCTCATAGGAATGGCGATTCGTCTTTGTTGCCACTATGGACTAGAATTTTCCTTATCCCACTAGGGATTGTAGGTTGTCACGGCTCCACTAGGGATATGACCAAAAATCTATTCCTAAGAATTTAGATTGTTGCATTTCTCGATTCAGGAGGCTCAATCGTTTTCCTGACAATTGGAAGGCATTATCAACAATTTGGAGACTATTTGATTGATTAGGCTGATGTCTCTGGTTTCGATAAGATTCTAATAGAATGCATAGGTCAATTTTTGGTTAGCCTAAAATGATTTTTCTTGCAATTTGGCTTGTGAAAGCAAGATATGGTTTGGTGTATGGTCATGTCGAGCGGGTTTTTGGATACGAAAAGTGCATGATTTTAACGATTAGGGCGTAAGCAGAATTCCCTGTGCTTTTTTTTTCCCTTTGATGTAATATCAAGATGTCCTGATGCATAATTCAGTTGATTATCAAATAGTATCAACTAAATGACAAGTGCAATGTGAATTGTACAGGGGTTAAAAGAAATAAGGCAATGTTTATTCATGACAACAAAGAGACATAACTCAACACACTATTTGACAAGCAATTGATAGGGTAGCGAGAAAGATGATCTTTTGGACGAAAGATGCCTTTGACAATCATGACATGGATGTTCTTTAGGTGTTTTTCAGAACCTTTCTCGAACAATGAATGTGCCTAGCATGAGTTGATCTTTGAAAGATCCTTAGGATTACTTTGCATTGTCCTGTAGGTACTCTCAGTTCATGCCCCATCAAAATTGATCTTCTTAAGTCGCCTTTGAGGGCTTTTAGCTGTAGTTGGGTTGGTTGCCCAGATGCCCTTTTGGATTTTCATTTAGACCCTTTTTTGTTCTTTTCCTTTTTTTGTTTTTTTTTTGTTTTCTCTTTGTTTTTGTTTTTGTTTTTGTTTTTGTTTTTGTTTTGTTGTTGTTTTGTTTTTTTTATTTTGTTTATTTTGTTTATGTTTTTTCTTGTTTTTTTTGAAGACTCATTTTCAAGTTTTCACCCTTTATGTGTAATATTTCTTGATAGAATCTGAGTTGACTAGGTTAGGCAAGACATTGCCATCCATTTTGACAAGATTAGGGCCCTTTTGGAGAAGGCTTGCTTCATGACATACGGTCTTTCCTAATTAGAGGTCCACTTGCCCCGTGCATCTTTGTGAATTAGGAGGATCTTCTTCAATACCAATTCGCCTTGGTGAAATTGTCATGGGCATATCTTCGGATCATGTTTCTTTAATACATTTGACCATGGTAGATGGCTTTCATGCATTTTTCCCCAATGAGGTTGAGCTGTCGTGTCTATTCTTGACCTATTTAGCTTCTTCAAGTTTGGTTTCTATCAAGACTCTGAGAGAAGGGATCTCGACTTTGATAGGCAATACAACTTCCATCCTATAGACAAGAGAAAAAGGGGTAGCACCTGTAGAAGTCCGAACTGAGGTTTGATAGGCATGAAGTGCAAAGAATGGCTTCTCATCCCAGTCTTTGTAAGTTTCAGCCATTTTTTCAACTATTTTTTTAATATTTTTGTTGGCTGCCTAGACTACCTCATTCATCTTTGGGCGATAAGAGATAGAATTATGATACTGGATCTTGAACTATGAGCAGACTGCTTGTATGATTTTATTGTTTAAGTTGCTTGCGTTGTCTTTGATGATTTGGTTTGGGAGGCCATATCTACAAATGATGTCTCGCTTGACAAACTTACAAATGGTCAATCTAGTGACATTAGCATGCGAGGCAGCCTCTACCCATTTAGTGAAATAGTCGATTGCTACCAAGATAAAACAAAGCCCATTGGAAGCTTTAGGGGTGCTTGGCCTGATCACGTCTATGCCCTACATGGAGAAAGGCCATGGGGCCATCATGATGTGAAGTGGCACCAGAGGGACATAGATCTTATCAACATAGATTTGACACTTATGGCATTTTCGAGCATAATTGATGCAGTCTCTTTCGAGGGTCAACTAGTAATAACCCACTCTCATGATTTGCTTGGCCGTCTGATGTCTATTAGCATCTGTGCCACAAATCCCTTCATGAACTTCTTCTAGGATCTTTTTGGCTTCAGAAGTGTCAACGTATCTGAGCAATACTTGATCATGACTCATTTTGTATAGGATTTTTCCATCGAGAACAAATCCCATAGCTAGCCTTTTGATAGCCCTTTTATCAGTTTTGATTGCATGTTTAGGATATTGCTGATCCTTGATGTAACGAAAGATGTCATAGTACCACGGCAGGCCATCCTTCTCTTTTTTGACACTATGACAATGAATCAGAGTTGTATAGATGCTCATCTGGATGGGAGCAATGTCCGACTCTTGGTTGACTTTAAACATGGATGATAAGGTAGCTGAAGCATCAGCTATTTGGTTCTCTTCTCGAGGTAAATGTCAAAAACTAATATCATCAAATTCTTTCTTGAGCTCTGCTATTAGTTTCCCATACTGCATCAGCTTGGCATCACGAGTTTGCCATTCTCCTTTCAATTAGTAGATGACTAGGGCCAAATCACCAAACACCTGTAATATTTTGACATTCCTCTTAATGGCTGCTTGAAGCCCTATGACACACACTTGATATTCTGCAATATTATTTTTGCAGTCGAAATTTAGCCATACTGTGAACAGATAATGACTCACAATGGGTGACATCAATATTGCCCCAATTCCATGTCCTAGAGCATTTGACACTCCATCAAAATACATCTTCCAAGATTCATCTTGGTTGAAGACGTCTTCATCTTTAGAAACGCATATTAGATCTTTATCTGGGAAGTCAAAATTTAAGGGTTCATAGTCATTTGCCACTCAACTTGCCAAAAAGTCAGCTATCGCACTGCCCTTGATAGCCTTTTGACTGACATAGGCAATGTCGTATTCAAAAAGTAGGACTTGCCATCTAGCTAGCCTTCCTGACAGTGTAGGGGCTTCGCATAGATACTTGAAGGATCGAGCCTTGCAATTAACCATGTGGTGTGACACAGCATGTACTGCCTGATTCTTCTGGCTGTCCATACTAAAGCCAGCATAACTTCTCGACTGTGGAGTAATTGTACTCACATTTAGTGAACTTTTTGCTTAAGTAGTAGATTGCTTGTTCTTTTTTTCCTGACTCATCATGTTGTCCTAATACACAACCCATAGACTTGTCAAAGACTGCTAAATAAAAGATTAAAGGTTGACCAAGCATCGATGGTACCAACACTAGCAGGCTTGATAGATAATGTTTGACTTTATCAAAGGCTTCTTGACATGCCTCATTCCACTCTCCTAGATTTTATTTGTGAAGGAGCCGAAAAATGGGGTCACATTTGTTAGTGAATTGGGATATGAATTTAGCAATGTAGTTCAGTCTCCCTAAAAAGCTTTTCACTTCCTTTTAGGTTTAAGGTGGTGGCATATCCTTAATGGCTTTGACTTTGTCTGGGTCAACTTCAATCCCTTTTTCACTGACTATAAAGCCTAAAAGCTTACCCAAAGTGACTTTAAAGGTACCCTTAGCAGGATTCAATTTGAGTCAAAATTTTTATAGCTGTTTAAAATGTTTTTGAAAGTCTGTGACATGCTCATCCTTTTTCATTGAATTGGCAATATGTCATCAACGTAGACCTCAATTTCTTTGTGTATCATGTCATGGAATAGGGCTACCATGGCCCGTTAATAGGTTACCCTAGTATTTTTAAGTCCAAAGGGCATGACATTATAGCAAAATGTCCCCCACATGGTTACAAAAGTTGTTTTCTCCATGTCTTCAGGCACCATCTTGATTTCGTTGTAGCCTGAGAATCCATCCATGAAGGAGAACAGAGAATTCTTGGCCGTGTTGTCCACTAAAATGTCGATATGGGGTAGCAGAAAGTTATCCTTAGGACTAGCTCAACTCAGATCCTAATAATCAACACATATTTGTATTTTGCCATCTTTCTTTGGGACTGGGACTATATTGGTAACCGATTCTGGATATTTGGCTACTCTAATAAACCTTGCATTAAACTGCTTCTTGACTTCCTCTTTAATTTTGAGAAGTATTTTTGGCTTTATCCTCCTTAAATTTTGCCGAATCAGTTTGCATCTGGGCTTGATGGGAAGCTTGTGAACCACTATATCAGTGTCTAGTCTGGGTATGTCTTGATATGACTAAGCAAATACATCTTGATATTCCTAGAGTAGGTCTATTAGCTTGGTCCTAATTGTCGACTTTATTAAGGTTCTGATTTTAACCTCTTTTTGGTCTTCCTAAGTATCTAAATTTATTACTTCCGTTGGGTCTTTATGGGGCATGATCTATTTTTCCTCTTGCTCAAATAATCGTAAGAGGTCTGGTGATACGGTGTTTTCTTCGAAATCTTTTTCAGGATTGACTTCACTAGTGCAAATTGACTATTCAAAATTGATCTTCAAAGACCCATCAGACACATCCATGTTACTATCGTTAGGACACCTGAAAGGGCGAAGAAATAAATATTGCAAAAGGCACACACACAACTAAGGGATTTAGATAAAAATGAAGGCAAAAGAGTAATATAGACAAAAGGGTTGAAAAGTGATATACAATATGGAATGATAGGTGCAAAAGTCATTTCATTGATAATGTTTGATAAAAAAATGCCCCTTACATAGGACACCTATCTACCTTTTGGCGAGGGTAGGTAGGTTGTCATTTCTTGACGTTACATGAAAGGGACAGGAAAAGTGTAGGGGCTTCCATCATGACCCTATCATCAAAATTAGGTCTTAATGGACGGACACAAATTTTATGGCTTGGTATCTTGGAGATAGAGGCTACTAAGTGCCTTATTTAGGATAACTAAGACATCCTTGGCCTTTTGCTTTTTCGATTGGCTTGGATCAATTTGTCTTCCTGAATGAAATATCTCATAGAGAGATGGAAACATTTTCGGCTTCAACTCCCCTTCTTGACCTAATGATCGTGTCATCTCCTAGTACAGGTCCTCTTTTCTTGCTGCTTTCTTGAGTACACATTAGCCTTAAATCCTAAGCCTCTTTTGTTGGCTTGAGTGGTGACCTGTAAGGCTCGGGCCATCCCTTCCAAATTCTTACCAAGCCCTTTTTCGGCATGAGAAACTTTGCCAATAGTCATTTTTAAACCTGAGTGGGTACTCTTTGACAAATGGGGTTTGACTATTGGTAATCCTTCTCCCACAAATATTGCATTAATAAACTCAAAGGATTAGAAGGATGACTTCTGTGCATCTTTATTAGGCTCTATGTAAATATCTTCAGTGAAAGCAGTGGCGATCATTTCTTCCTCAACCCCGATGGTGACTACTTTGTCATTTATCATAAATTTAAGCTTCTGATGGAGAGAGGATAGGATGGCTCCGGCGGAGTGTATCCATGGCCTTCCCAATAGGCAGTTGTAAGAAGGATTAATATCCATAAGTTGAGAGTCCATTTCATATGTACATGGGCCTATCTGGAGCAGATTGTGATATTTCTAATTACTCCGTGACACATTCCACCAAAAGCTCAGACTATGGTGTGGCTACGTTCGATGTTAGACTGATCGATAAAGAGTTTGCTTAATGTAGTCATAGGCATGACATTAAAGGTCGACCCATTATTTATAAGTACTTTAGGCAAAATGCATCCCTTACAATAGGTAGTGATATGCAAAGCCTTATAACTGCCCCTGCCTTTGGGTGGGATCTCATCATCAATGAATGAGATATAATTATCAGCCGTGATATTGTTCACTAACCAATCCAACTTCTCTACGGAGACATCCAAGGGCACATATGCTTCATTTAGCACCTTTAGTAATGCATTTCAGTAAACCTCTGAATTAAGAAATAGAGATAGCACAAAAATTTTGGTGGGTTATTTGCTTAATTGATCCACAATGCAGTATTCACTGTGCTTGATGAACTTGAGAAACTCTGCGGCTTCTCTTTTGTTCATTGCTTCCTTAACTTTTTCAGGCTCAAAATTCTTTGCTTGGGCCTGAATGGTACTGGTGCTTGAAGATCTATCAACCTTCTGTTTTTCTTGAGTTGGGGGAGCATAACACCTATCGCTACGGGTTAGGTGACTAACTCTTGATAGTTCCATTGCAGCAGTGGAGGGAGTTAGTTCTTCGATCATCACTACCTGATTCTCGTATTTCCATGGGACAGCTTTGTTGCTCTTATACGGGAATGGTTTAGGCACTTCTACCATAACTTTGGTGTAGGTGTCAAAGAACTAACCTCAAAACTTGGCTTGCCATAAAAAATGAATGGTTGATTTCTCCCATAAGGTGGCTTCCTTGTTTCATCTTCTATCATGTTGATAGATTTAGCAGCAGGTGTGATCTCATGATAGAATTCTATTTGGCCTTCATTCATCATTTTTTGAACCATGGACCTAAACTCCTTACATGTCTGTAGGGTATGACCTACAATTATGTGGAAGTCACAAAAGTTGTCAGGATTGTCTTCCAATATTTCTGTTGCATTGAGTAACCTGATTCGAATCAATGCTTGCTAAACCAAGAACATTGGCATCCTTATATCCTCTATGCTTGCCCTTACTTCATGCTTGTTCTCAATGTCGATCATGTTTGCAGCTGGCTCAATATGGTTTGGTAAAGGATTGGCAGCGACATTTGGTCCTTGGTTTATCCCAAACTGCAGAACTTTTGAGTTAATTAAATTTTGCATATATCATTTGAAAGATGTGCAGTTCTCAATGTCATGCCCTACTGCCCCAACATGGTATTCACAGTGCACATTAGGGTTGTATCATTGCGGGTATAGTGGCTTTTTTTTAGGACATAGATTGGGGCCACTAAATGATTTTGGAGTAAGGTCTAGTAAAGCTCTTTATAGGTCATAGGGATAGGATCAAAATGTTGTCTTTGTTGATTTGCACCTCGATTGGCAAGTGCATTATTGGTTGTTCGATTGGTATTTTGGTGGACTTGTGGAGGGTAGCCTTGTGGTAGTTTGGATGGGATTGCAAATGATGGGTTATAGGTTATGGCATTAATTGGCAGAGGGGGTATGGTGATAGGGTGAGAATACAGCGTGCTTGGGTAGTGAGGGTCAGGTGTTTGACACTGTTTTGATTGAGATGAGCTAGCATAACTTATGGCTTTGGCCTCTTTTTCCTTCTTTTTACTGGCAATAGGCTTCTTGCTTGATCCAGACATTTCCCCGGTTGACATTCTACCACTCTTAATGGCTGCATCAATCATTTCTCCAGAGAGGACTAGGTCTGTAAATTTCTTGGTGGCATTTCCTATGAGCTTCTCATAATAAGGAGTGCGTAAGGTGTGGATGAAAGTGACTATCATCTCTTTCTCTGTGAGGGGGGCTGGACTAGGGTTGCTTTCTCTCTCTCCATCTTTGGGCATATTGCCTGAAGCTTTTAGTGGATCTCTTATCGAAATTCATCAAGGAAAGTTGATATGGTGCCCAATCTGACACGTGCTAGTATTGATTCAGAAAGGCCTTAGCCAAGTCGGCCTATGATTGGATTTTCACATTATCTAGCTCGATATACCACCGAGCTGCTACCCTAACGAGGCTGTGTTAGAAGCAATGGATGAGGAGCTTTTCATCTTTCTTGTACCCAGCCATCTTTCGTTGGTGCATTCGGACATAGATAGAAGGGTTGGTGGTTCCATTGAACTTCTCAAACTCTGGGACATTGAACTTTGGGGGAATGACAAGGTTGGACACCAAAGACAGCGATTGTGCGTCAAGAGCTGCAAACTTGTCACTCCCCTTGATAGCTTGGAGGCATTTTTCTAGCAGCTGGAATTTGTTCACTTCTGCCGCGTCATGGTGGATTTTTGACTTTCTATTTTCTCTGGTTTCTCATGGTCAAGGGTTATCGGATCTGCTAATGAGACTCCGTATTCACCCTTTGAGTACTGGGAATGAATTGACCTACCATAATGGGATTAAGGTAGATGACTGGCAGAGCCTGAGTGGCAGGTGTAGGAGCAGGCCGTTGTTCTTATCTAGTTTCCCCTTGGATAGGTTCTGGATTATTAGCAGGGGGACTTTCAACATTAGAAGGATTATTCCTTGTTTCAACAGTGCTGGCTTGCCCTTTTTCTTTAATAGAGTTAGTCATTAGTTCCATAAGTTTTGCGATTTGATTTTGCATTTCGTATTGCTGACGAAGCATTTGGTCCTGTGATTCCTTGACCATTAGCTCAAATCGCTCAATATGAGCTTCATGATCACTCTCCATGATTTACTTACAGCGTTATGTGTTGTAACAGTGTGTGATGTAAGGTTCGGTGTTCCTGATTGATCTCATAATCCCTTGCACTTCTATGGCCTAATTCTCGTATTAGACTTTTTTTAAAAATGTATTTATTGATGAACATTTATGATGCAATGATGAGTTAAGATAATGAATGATTGATGCAAGTGCAATGAAAAATGGCGAAATTAAATGTGCATATGCATTAGAGACAATTGATTCTTAGAACATCTTCATCAATAACATCATTCATAGAGTCACAAAAGGGTTTTTTCTTTTACGACATGATTACATCTGAAAGTATCTAACATGATTACATTGTGTAATCACACGATCAAGAAAAACCCAAAAGTCATTGCTCACGATCTCCAACAGGTGTGATGTCTCGCCTTATGGATCAACCTACTTCAATGATGCTATCCACCTCTCGTTGAGCCATCTGAACTTATTGAGTGAGGTGCTGATGTTGTTCTTGGTAGTTCAGACGTGCTCGCTCGATTGTCACTTGCCAATCTAGTTTGAGTTGCTTGAAAGCCCTTGTTAGTTTATTGATATGACCTTGATGATCCTGAAAAGACTGTTCTAACTCTTGGATTCTATGAATGAGGGCTTCATTTCCAACCCTAGTGGCTCTTGCATCTCACATTTGGGCCTCGAGTCTTTGATTCTTTTGTTGGTAGATGGAAGCAAGAGCATGTGCCCTCGTGAACTTTTCTTTGTTCGTTCTGACTTCCTCATTTTGCTGATTCAGCTCGCGATTGAGAGTGGCGACTTTCGCTTCCCATTCGACTAATGTCTTGCCAATACGTTAGGACTTGTTAGCTTTTCTGAGTGTTACATAATCCTTGGTTAGGCTTTCGAGGTCATCTTTGAAACGATCCTTTTCTTTAATGACTCGATCCATTTCACCACTCCTAAGATAGATATCCATCTCTAGCTGGCCTTTTTCCTCCTTAAGTCGAGAGATTTCTATAGCAAAGGATGCCTTTTCTCACTTGAACTCCCTCATAAGTAGCTCGATCTCAGAAGGTCATTCCTCTATTGGGATTTGTAGTATCCTAGCGTTGGGGGGTGGAAATGGATCGTTGGTACGATGGAGTCTCCATTCTTCGTATCCAGGCATGGTGGGCCTTCTTCTCCAGTATCTTTCCATACAATGGATCTTCTTCCAAGCTTGGAAAGCTTACTAGACTCTCACTTTATAATTGGGCTCTCCGTATTCAAAATCCCAATGTCCCAAGTCTTCAAAAAACGGGATGAATTACTGGCACTGGAACTGACGCAATACCAAAAAAGAAGCATAATTGGTATTTCCCCATAATCCCAGGAGCGGCACACAAGTGTAGTCTCCACATCTGTACACAATCAATTGAGGGAACACCTATGAGGCTTTCCACATGATTTCTTCCTCCTTGACGTTTCATAATTCCTCGACCCAATGCTTTTCGATCTTATCTTGATGACATTCTTCCTCTAATGCCATCGAAAGAGGACTGATCTTGAAAAAGAAATTTTGCCTGACTCTTCTTTTCCTAACACAAAGATGACCTAGAAGCCATATTTGGAGTAATGGTGTGCACCCGATAAACCTTCAAGTTCCCATTTTTTCACAAAAGCTGAAAGTGCGGATGGTTTTGGCGATGATGATGGAAGCAGGGTTGATGTTGCAACATAAGCAAGAAAAGAAATCTATGACTGCTGCCTCTACAATGCCCAAAGTCTTTGGGAATATAATGGGCTCGTAGATTACCAAAGCATAGACATCTTGAGCTTTCTTTTTATCAGAAAGATTCACGATTGCCTCTTTCAAGCTGGCCCAAGAGATGCATTCGCTACTCCCTTTTACTTTGACATGACTATCAACCCATGCTTCTGTGACTCCAAGAATTTGCCTCAACCTTTTCTTGAACGGAGGAGACGTTAGAGCCTTGCAGTAAATCCGGTCTGATTTGGCCCTTTCTATGTTAGGCAAGGCTGTGTACTCATCAATGGTAGGGACTAAATCTTGTTGGTTAAAGGTGAAACATCGGTAGGCTTGATTCTAGAATTGTGCCGCTACTCGCAACAAGCATCATCCAACTGAACTTGAAGTAAGAGAGCTATATCCCTGTACTTTTTAGTAAAGGCTTCTTTCATGTTGCTATCCCAATTGTCCCAAATGTGCTTTAGTTCTTGACAATCATTCGGACGAAAGTCGATCTTGACCTCTTTATGCATTTCTGAGATGTAATTGGCTTTAGGATGTCCCCGTCTTGACGCTAGTGACCTTCTGACCATGTTTTGACATTTTCAAATGACTCGAAAGTGGAGATGAGTTATTGCTCCATAAATGATGCTCCTTGCTGAACACCGAACCAGAATAATGATCCCAAAATGATGATACTCATGATGGTTATGATGAAATGATGCATGCACCAAAACACAAACAAAGGGAAAATAAGTTAATGGAACATATAGAAGACAAATGTAAGGAAATAAAGAATTTAAGAACGTTAGAACAAAAAATTCATAACATGTCTCAACCAAAGTGGTGAGATAAGAAACGGGTAGCATTTAAATATACTAGGATGCAATCTGCCCTTCATAAGGTGATGCAATATCTTATTTTAACGAAAAAAGAAACAACCAGTAGCAATATTCGTTTATCACCACTAGTGCAGATGCGCATTAAGCCATGACCCGGACAACATAATGGTTTGCAGTATAAGACATTGTAAACAATAGTTTTTGTTCAACATTACTTATTTATACAAAGGTTAGCCATCGTTCGGGCAGCACGATGGCATGTCTTGATAAATGATAAAAATGAAGATGCAGGTGACAATTGTATACTCATTGTCACCTACATAATTATGGTAATTAAGAGTAAAGGTTTAGAATGTTTCCCTGAGTGACCCTATTCTCTAGGTATTCTAGCAGGGTTTTGGTATGGTTTGACATGGTTTAGCTCGTAAGGTTCACTATATGAGGTTTAAGCTGATGCCTACATAGGTATCCGAATTGCTTCTCTGTCCGGTAAAGACAGTTAAGGGACCCTGATCCTAGACCTATCACGGGTTTGGCAAAATGGGTTTGATCTGTTGGATGTATTTCTCTATGCAAATGCGGAGGGTTACTCACAAGAGACATAGTTAATTTACATCTGGGAAGTTATTGCCATCCCTATGCGGAGGGTTACTCATGAAGGCAGGTGGCTCACGTCCTCCTAATGATTAGGTTGTAACCACGCCATGGAGTTTGGCGGGACACTAATGCACATGCAAGTGTGCAGTGTGTGATGGGGAAACGATCAAACTTTTTTGTTTACTTTCGTATTACCATTTTATTAAACTAATGATTATTCAAAAATAAGACAATCTTGACAATCATATCAAACAAAAGATTAGTTGACAAAACGAAGAAAAGGGTCATGGTTAAATAATGACCGAAGATTGAAAGAACTAAGAACTTAGCAAGACACGGCCAGTTATTGGCCTAACTCTCTAATATCCCCAGTGGAGTCGCCAAGCTATCGCAACGTACCTCGGGGTGGATCCTCACAGATTTATGAGTGCATAGGACTTAAAATATTTTTCTGACTTGGAATGCCTTCTGGATCGAGAATTTTCCTTTGGCGATGTGATGAAAATGAGAATGTATGGATTCTCGACTTGTGGTACAGTGAGGGGGACCATAAGATGAATCACTCATCTTATCGGTCTCAGATGACCATACAAAATGGCCAATGCTTGGAGTTGCTACCGATCATTGCGGGCTAGGCATGACCGGATGCCTATTGAAACCTATGTTTTAAGTTACAAAACTCAAAACATCGATCCCGTGGTCTACGTAGTGCAAAGATTCACTTTTTGGGTTTGGGAGTTGGTTACATGCGATAAGGTATGAACCTCTTTGTGACACCCAAAATCAATACCTTACTAGCTATGTCTTATCTCGGTTTCGACTCCTCTGATCTTAACTTATCATTATTTCGATATAACCCTTTTTAATGCATGAATCTTATAGAAATAATCCAGGCTTTGATGAAACAGATTTAATCTCATATACGCCCCGGAGAGATGGGGAATATAGAGATTTTCAATAAAAATGACCTCTGGATTTTACTTTGAAAATGGAATGTTCCACTTTGGGCACTGGAGAGATACCCATGCGGCACATTACCTTTAGTTTTACTCAGAATGTTTTGAAAACATGAATGCAAATAATCATCACAAAGAAATCATCTTAGTAAGGCAATAAATGAAGTAATATAACATGGATCATTCACTGCAATGATAAAGAAAAGGAATGGACTATTGAAATTTATCTCGCAATTGGCATCGATTATTTAGGAATAACTGAATCGACAACTTTTGAGACGCATATGGGTTTCTTGGTTAAACAAGATTTGTTTAACATATTTATAGAAGTCCGAGAATGAGAAAAAAATTAATTGTAGTTGAAAATAGTGTTGGAGTATCCCTTCAGAAAGGTAGGGTTAGAGTATCCTCATGGATAACAAATAATTTTGACAAAGGAGGTTTCTTTTAATCTTGACAATTTTGAAGAGTGGGGTTGGAGTATTCCCTCGAAAGGTCAGGGTTAGAGTATCCCCGCGGATGACAAATCATTTTGATAAAAGAAGGTTTTTTTAATCTTGATAATTTTGAAAAATATAGTTAGAGTATCTCCTCAGAAAGGTGAGGTTGGAGTATCCCCAAAAGTGATACGTTTGACATTCTTTAGAAAAGTCGAGTTGAAAAACTTAAGTTAGCAAAACCTTGTGATTTAGGGAATGTATGGGCCTTTCAACAACTTTTGGCAAAAGAAAATTATTGTGAATGAGGATGGTAATGATGTAAAATGTGTTTGTGCCTTGATACGATCCTATGGGAGGTCAAAGCATATGCTCGAGTCTAATGGGGTTGACATGGAGACATTCGAATGTCTCGAGACGAAATTCGGGAAAACAACTCAATTTTGACCAAAACCAAAAACAGGGGACAACACCGCACTATCTTACTTCTCGAATTTATTCTAAATTGGTTCAAAGGATTTAGAGGATGGACAAGATATTGTTATAAAGGTGACTCGATAAGGGTCATCTTAAAAATATTCCCACTACCCCAAATAGTCACTTTCTAGGGGAACAAATTTTTGAGTTCAGATTGATAGTGCTACTAGCAGAGCATATGAGGGACAAGGTATGTCAAACTTTGAAAAATCACCCCAGACTCATTTGGTATCAAATAATTGCAAACAATACCTTTCTGGAAAGGGAATTTCATGAACCTTTTAGGAAAAATGTTTGAAAAATTTGAAAAAATCATGTAGTGGGCCTAAATGGCCCAACTAGAATATATGTTTGGATTCCAGAGGTTTTAGATAGTTTAGACTTGAAAAATCATAACTCTCTCATTCGGAATGATCTAGGGGTGAATAAGATGTCGTTTTAAAGATAATTCAACATGCTTTGACAGAAAAATATCAAAAAATTCATGAAAAATTGTTTAAGATTTTAAAGTAATTTTTCAATTTGCAATAGTTGTGCTGCCAGCAAGAGACAAAGCAAAGCAGGGGATATCTCTTATTTTTTATGTCTATAGGTCCAAACTCGAGTCATTGACATTCGAATGTCTATGACTGAAGGGAAAGAGTGGCATGAGCATCACAAGTTCATTTGCATAGCCGCGGAGTAGTTTGGGATGATGAAACAGCCCGTTGATCATACCACTCAAGGTTTTGACTCAAGAAAAAGGCATAAACAT
>JBBYHK010489389.1:0-16214 GCA_038382065.1 Adansonia grandidieri | reverse complement strand
ACAGGTGGATGTAAAGAAAAACTTAGATGACTATGAATTGATAATGACAAAATGTCTATTAACCATTTCAAAAATGCTAGAACTACATTTACAACTCTATCTTGGTACAATGGTTTGGATTTTACGATATTGATATTATTATTATTATTATTATTCCAACTCAAGTATCAATTACCTTATTTTTACGGTCTAAGATGGTTTTTTAACCGAACAGCGAAAGACATCTTATTTGGACTAATAATTTTAACATGTAATTACAGAATATTATTTTGGCCGCCAATGTGCTTGCTGACTATCAAATACCCTCTGATTTGTAAATCTAGTATACGAGGCTGGCTATTAGTTGTTTGGATTGTAGTATAGATTGGAAAGCAGAAACAAGAATACCAACTGCAATCAAATTCTTTTCAAAGTTAATTTCAATATTTTTTGAAAGAGAGACGTGTAAATCCATTGGTTTATAATAGTTGTTTACGTTAAGATTGGATGTAAAGAAAATGTTAAAAGACAATGACGTAGAAGGAAAAAAATTTCGACCAATCACAAATTACTACGTGTAAATTGAAATTTCTTTTAATTAAGAAATTATCAATTAAATTTTGTATCACCATGTGCTATAAATGGATATTTATCTTTAATTAAATTAAAATTAATTTAGAGTTTTATCTCTGATTAAATTAAAATTAATTTAAAGATAAATAAAAGAGTTTTATCTTTAATAAATTCAAATTAGTTTAGAGATAAATAAAGGAATTTTATCTGTAGTTAAATTAGTTAAGAGATAATTCATCAAGATAAATTTATTAAAGAAGTTATATTCTTTAAGATCTTTTTTCTATTTGGCTCATTGGCACTATAAAAAAGGATCTCCACCAAAGCCATTGAACACAATTCACAAGCATGAAGAAAAGAAGCAGATTTTGAAGATTTAAGTCCTCTCAAAGTCTAAAGAAGTTTTCTCTTAAGAACGCAAAGAACGTGAAAAACACGGCTCTCATTCTTCAAGAAGCTACTCTTCGATCCCATTTTGGCAACAAAAAGGAGTTAAATTCCGTTTGTCAAGATCAAGTCTAGAAGACTCTTGAAACAGACCTCAACGATTAAAGATCAAGTCTAAAAGACCCTTGGATCGAAGTTTTTATTGAAATAAAGAATCAAAGGATTTCTTTATTTTAAAGAACATCCAAAGATTGCAACTCCAGTCTGATAAATCAAGTTTATTTATTTGTATCCAAATTTTCTTTATCATATTTTTCGACACAAAATTTGTGTGTACAAATTTCTAGCAACCCCGATGGGTTGATCTTAGCCTTTCATCTCTTTTCTTCAAAATTCAAGTTATCAAGTTGCAATGGCTCCTAAGAAGAACCTTGTTAACAAACAAGCTCTTAAACTTGCTCGTGCTGATCCTACAGTCTACCTTGCTTCATCAGCTAGCATTAATGTCACTACTCATTCCTACGACACTAGGGTAAAGACTAAATCTTTTTTTGAGCTTTATGATCAAATTTCTCCAATACTAAACCAAAATCCACTCTTTGAGACTTTTTCGAGTCAAGACTCAAAAGAAGTTCCTGGTGAACAACTTAATTTTGGATCAACTCCAACTCACCAAAAATCATCCAAGGAGCAAGATATCTATTCAGGTAGTAGCTCCAAACCATAATCTCCTCCAAAATCAAGTTTTGGAGTAATGAATGTCATGACAACTGGCACCATATCACTTGAAGAGCAATTGGAATTTTGGAAAAATTTCTCAAAACTCTCACAGAAGTATTAGAGAAAAAGATGAACAAATTACCTTCTTGATGGATAGGATGGCTACTTTTATTGGGAAAAGTTCAATGGCCTCAGGTGAAAATAGTCAATCAAATCCTCAAAATGATGTTAAGAACTCCAACACTGAAGATGCTATGGAGTCAGAGCAAAAGAGTAGTGAAGTGGTCACAATAAGTTAACTCAAAGATCTTATCAAAGAAGCTATCAAGGATCAAGTTGACAAAATCACTCAACCTTCATACACATACGC
The DNA here is from genome assembly GCA_038382065.1 of Adansonia grandidieri. NCBI lineage: Eukaryota > Viridiplantae > Streptophyta > Magnoliopsida > Malvales > Malvaceae > Adansonia > Adansonia grandidieri. Next base: position 14,185 of record JBBYHK010489389.1, on the reverse strand, counting down.
AAATCCATATTCTCCAAGGATTGATCGTTTAAGGATGCCTAAAAATTACCAACCTCCAAAGTTTTAGCAATTCAATGGAAAAGGAAATCCATGCCAATATGTTGCATATTTCGTGAAGACTTGTAATAATGCTAGAACCTATGGAGATCTTATGGTAAACCAATTTGTTCGATCTTTGAAGGGTAATGCTTTTGATTGGTACATCGATTTTGAGTTGGAACGATTGATAGCTAGGAATAACTTGAGCAAGAATTTCTTTATCAGTTTTACAATATTCATCGCATCGTCAGCATGATTGAACTCACTAGCTTACTCAATGGAAGGATGAACCAGTGATTGATTACATCCATAAGTGGAGGAATTTAAGCCTTAACTGCAAAGAAAGATTATCTAAGTCTTCTGCACTTGACATGTGTATACAGGGCATGAATTGAGGCTTATGTTACATTCTTTAAGGCATCAAACCTAAGACCTTTAAAGAGTTAGGTACTCGTGCTCATGATATAGAGTTAAGTATGTCATCTTTTGGAAATCAATAGCGTCCTGTGCAAGAGCCGAAAAAAAGTAAGGAAAAGTAAGACACCCAAAAAGGGGGCAAAATTTTGCTAATAAAGGAAAGAGCAAACAATCCATGGCTGTGGATACCAAGCCTCTTAATATCTCTCCCTAAGTCAAAACAAGCTCAAGAAGCAAAATCTATGCCTACCAAAAACAAAGGCAAAGCTAAAGCTACCTTGAAGGAAAGATAAGAAAAGAAGTACCCGTTCCCTAATTTTGATGTTGCTAGTATATTGGAAAAACTTTTAAAGACCAAGCTGATTGAATTGCCAGAGATGAAACTACCTGAAGAAGCTAATAAAGTCGATGATCCTAACTATTGCAAATATCATCTATTAGTTAGCCACCCTGTAGAAAAATGTTTCATCTTGAAAGACAAAATCATGACACTTTATGAAGAAGGAAAATTGAATTTAAAGAAGAAATAGTGTCGATGAACATGACCTCAATCACTATGGTACCTTATTTCTCAAATAGAACCATAAAGTTTAGCTCTATTGATCCCATCAAACTCCCTTCAAACATAAGAAAATAGTGGATCTCCAAGTGAATGAGGGCAACCATCTATTGCAGGAAGCAAATATAGATGATGATGGCTGGACATTAGTCACACATCAAAGAAATAGAAAGCAAAATCTTCCAAAGCCTGTGAAGGTCTCCATAAGTGTTAAGATGATCGAATGGCAATGTAAAGCTCCAAAGCCTAAAATGCCCCAGATAAAAACATTTTCATCTAAGCATAAAAATTCAACTTGAAAAAGGTCACGAAGACCAGTCACTTTAAATGAATACATGCCAATCCAATTTAAAAATGAAGATTTGCTCCCTATGACTTGTTACAATATCGATGGTGATGAAGAATTCGAAGATGAAGACAATATAAATATAGTCGCTATTGGAGCTAGAGATCATTCTTGTAGCTTGAGCATTAGCTTCACTGATGAAGATCTACTGCTATGACCCATTCCTCATAATCGACCATTATTTGTCATAGGATTTGCTTATGAACAAAAGATCAACAAGATTTTGATGGACGATGGTTTCGCAGTTAATATACTCCCTTTAAAAATAATGAAGGAATTGAGAGTTCATTTAGATGAAATGATGTAAAGTTGTCTAATGACTCAAGGATTCAACCAAGGGGGCAAAGAGCTCCTGGAAAGCTTAGACTTTAACTTTTCATTGGAGATATAGAGTCCCATCCATTTTTTCATGTGATTGATGCCAAAACAACATACAATATGTTACTAGGATGATTGTGGATACATCAAAATGATGTGGTTTCTTCCACTCTTCATCAATGCTTCAAGTACTGCAAAAATGGTCAATTCAAGACAATTATTGCTGATGCTAAGCCACTTACCTCGACTAAGGCTCATTTTGCAGATGCTATGAGGGCACTTTCATTAAAGAAGTAATGACTACTCTTGTCAAAAAATTAAAGCAAAAGGAAAAAAAATTCACTCCTTCCACTAACGAAGATAAAATCAGTCAAGGTTTAAAGAATTTAACTCTTCCCCTCACTAACTTAAAAGAATTAACAATTCTTAAACCTTCTTTGAAAGGATATGTTAGGCTAGTTGAACAGTCACTTTTCAAACATCAAGATTTTTCTTACCATCGAGCTAGAAGTTTTGACCCTAATGCCTATAAATTACTTTTTAAAGCTGGATATAAGCAAGAAGATGTTGTTAAGTTGATAGAAAAACCTAGCAATGCAAAGTTACGAAGTCCAATCAAGGTTTTTCAAGTCTGGCAAAAAAAGACTAATCATGTCAAAACGTTTAGACAAGGACTTTGATTTTCTCTATTAAAATTAAAGATTCGTAAAGAAACTTTAAGTTATATAAATGCGAAGGAAATTCTTGAGGAGCAAAAAGATTCAATAGAGCCATTGAAACCTTTAGTGTTTAGTCATTTGGGAACAAATTCAACGCAGGTCTCATTGTTTGACCATTTGAGCATTTAATTACCTCAAAGGTCAATGTTTAAGCGGATAGGGCCAAAAGCTGAAGAAGCTTATACAAGTGAGCTGATACGTGTTCATACAAGGCTAAGAAGTTTGAACTCCAAAAAAAAAACCAAAGTAGAAAAAGACAATCTTAACTTTAATGAAGCGAGGGATTTTCATAGCAAAATTCTTTCTCGAATAGAAAGGCAAAGCGAGTGGGAAGTAACTACTGGTGAAGTTTTGAAGGGTAAAAAGCATACAGTGGTGATAACCAAGTAGGATGTATCTTCAGAGGAAGAAAAGTTTAAAGAAATTGAAATAGTCGTTTCGCATCATGTATTTATAAAGGAAGCTGATGAAAAACCACAAGAAGAAGATGCTCAAGAAGCCCCTTCATCATTTAAAGAAGGAAATCAGGCTACCATTTATGAGCTAAAAGAGGTTAACATTGGTACTTGTAAAGATCCACATCCAATTTTTGTCAGTGCTTGTTTGTCTTCAAAAGAAAAAAAAAGCTTACCTTGATCTTTTAATTGAGTACAAAGACATCTTTGCTTGAACCTTTAAGGAAATGCCAGAACTTGATCCAAAAATAGTTGTGCATTATCTGGGTGTCAAAAAGACTATCAAACCTATGAAACAAGCTCAACAACATTTTCATCCTAACTTGATTCCTCAAATTAAAGCTCAAGTCAATAAGTTCATTGAAGCTGGCTTTATTAAAAAAGTCAAGTACCCTACTTGGATATCAAACATTATCCTAGTAAGAAAGAAAAATGGTCAACTTTGAATTTGTGTGAAATTTTAGGACTTAAACAATGCTTATCCGAAAGATGATTTCCCTCTTCCTCTAACTGAGATAATAGTGGATGCTACAACTAGTCATGAAGTTTTGTCTTTCATGGACAGGTCATCTAGTTATAATCAGATTCACATGGCTCCAAAGGATGAAGAACTTTGCTTTTTGCACTCCAAAAGGGATATATTGTTATAAAGTTATGCCGTTTGGGTTAAAAAATACTGGTGCTACGTATCAAAGAGCAATGCAAAAGATCTTCGATAAGATGCTTCACAAAAATGTCAAGTGCTATGTGGATGACTTGGTTATGAAGTCGAAAAAAAGGGCAGATCATCTCATTGATCTTCATCAAGTGTTTGAAAGATTATGCAGGTACCAATTAAAGATGAATCCACTAAAGTGTGCTTTTGGTGCATCATCGGGCAAGTTTCTAGGGTTCATTGTGAGACATCATGTAATTAAGATTGATCAATTAAAGATAGATGTGATCATGAAAATGCTAGAACCATATAATCTCCATAAGCTCAAAAGTTTACAAGGAAGATTAGCATATATTTGATGCTTTAAATCAAACTTGGTAGGTTGAAGTTAAACATTTAATCGATTGATGAAGAAATATGTTCCTTTTATCTGGGATGAAGCTTGTAGTAATGTTTTCAAAAGCATTAAGGCCTATTTATTGGGCCGTCTTTTTAAAAGTGCCTATACGAGGAAAACCTTTGATCCTTTATATTGCTGCACAAGAATGTTCTTTAGGAGCATTGTTAGCATAAGAAAATGATGAAGAAAAGAAAAATGCACTCTACTATCTCAGTAGAACTCTTAATGGTGCTGAGTTAAATTATTCTCCTATTGAAAAGACTTCTTTGGCATTAATGTTTGTTGTTAAAAAGTTGAGGCATTATTTGCAAGCTCATACTGCCCATTTGATATCTCGAGCAGATCCTCTTAAGTGTCTCATGTCTAAAGCTGTACCTAGTGGACGATTGGTGAAATGGGCTCTCTTGCTATAAGAGTTTGATATCACTTATGTTCCACAAAAGGCTATTATGGGACAAGCATTGCTAATTTTCTATCAAACCATCCTATTCTAGATGATTGGGAATTTTCTAAAGATCTTTCTAACGAGGATGTTCTTTTTATCGAAATTCCCAGGCCATGGAAGTTGTTCTTTGATGAAGCTACACAGCAAGATAAACCTGGAGCGAGTATTATCTTTGTCACTTCAGAAGGTGATGTATTGCCTTACGTATTCACTCTTACTAAAAATTGTTCCAACAATGTAGCAGAATACCAGGCTTTGATCATTGGATTGAAGATGGCAATTGATATGAAAGTCACCCAACTTAATTGGTCATCAACCAACTTCTTTCACTTTATGAAGTGAAGAAACTAGAGCTTCTAGTAAATGTCAACTATACAAAGAAACTCTTAGAATGGTTTGACAAAGTGAACTTAGAACACGTGCCAAGAAAAAAAAAATAGACAAGCTAATTCTCTCACCAGTTTGGCATCATCTCCTATATTACCAAGTGCCAAAGTAAAGGTTCTTTTTTGTAAATGATGGGTCTTGCCGTCAAGTATTATCTCTGAGAAAGAAGATATCGAATCAACATTGTTTCAATTTATGAATTTGAGAAAGAAGATTGGATGCAATTATTGATTGATTATCTAGAGTATGGTAAATTACCTAGTGATCCAAACATAAAACAAAAGTGAAATATCGAGCTTCTTAATTTATTTACTTCAAGGGTACACTTTATCGTCATTCTTTTGATGGACTCTTTCTTTGATGTTTAGGAGAAGATAAAGTATCCAAAGCTCTACAAAAAGCTCATTCCAGAGTTTATGGTGCATATCAATTTAGAGCTAAGTTGCACTTTCAAATCAAAAGAATAGGATACTATTGGCCTACAATGGTAAAGATAGCACGGACTATGCCAAGAAGTGTCCAGCTTGTCAGTTTCATGCTAACTTTATCCATCAACCTCCTGAGCCATTGCATCCAATGGTCATATCTTGGCTATTTGATAGTTGAGGACTTAACTTGATAGAGCCATTACTTAAGAGTTCAATGGGGCATATGTATATACTTGCAGCTACATATTACTTTTCAAAATGGGCAGAAGTGGCACCTTACAAAAAAGTAAAGAAAAAAAATATTGCAACTTTCATTTGCACTAATATCATTTATTGGTATGGCATACCACGATACATCATGATTGATAATGGGAAGTAGTTTGATATGAGCAAATTATGTGCACAGTTTGACTTCAAGCAATATCACTGTTGAATCATGCTTCAGCAAATGGATTGGCAGAAGCTTTTAACAAGACTTTATGCAATCTTTTCAAGAAAGTTGTTAACCATTCAAAGAAAGATTGGCATGAAAGGATGGAAGAAGCTTTGTGGGTTTATCATACTACATATCACACACCAACTCAAGCTACCCCATATTCGCTTGTTTATGGTGTAGAAGTTGTTCTACCACTTGAGTGATAAATTCCATCATTAAAGATTGAAATTCAAGAAGGTCTTGCTGATGAAGATAATGTGCATCTATGCTTAGAAGAATTAGAAGCCTTGGATGGGAAAAGGTTAGAAGTGCAACAATGCTTAGAGTGCTATCAAGCTTGATTGTCCAAAGCTTTTAACAAGAAAGTTAAGCCACGGTTATTTCAAGTAGGAGACTTAGTCCTTACTATGAGAAGACCCATAAATATCACACATCGCATGGGTAATAAGTTTTTTTCAAAATAGGATGGACCATATATTGTTCGAGAGGTCTATACCAATGGTGCATACAAGATTGCTAATGAAGATGTGTTAATGTTGGATCAATCAATGGCAAGTTTTTAAAGCAGTACTATACCTTAAAAATATTACTCCTAAGCACGAGCTTAAACTGTAGATAAAAAAAAAGAGAAAAGGCTCGCTAAGTTGAAAATCCCTTTTAGGATAACTTAGGCAAAAGTTAAAGCACAAAAAAATAAATAAATATATGAACTATGTTATGACTTGATCCTTTAAAGGTACATAGGAAGCTTGGTTTCATTGCCAAGTTCAGTCAACAACAACAGCAAAAATAAAAACAAAATAAAAAAAAAGTTGGCTCAAATATTTCTTTTGTCTATTTATGATTATGTTTGAATCCTTTTGTCAACCGTTGAGCATCTTCTCTTGAATCTTGAAGCCCAATTACAAGATGTTGATGTTCACAGCAACCTCATGCTCAAACGATATTTAGTATTAAGGTAAAGCTTAAATGTTTGGAGTTATTCAAAGTTGATCCTCCACCTTGGTGATGCTAGCCACATTGACATCTTGGTTGATTCTTCATTGGCTGCAAAGTGCATTATCTTCTGTGACTTTGCTGATGCTAATGTCTTGGATGATTCTTTCTTGACCATTAGGTTTAATATCTTCTACTATCTTAAGGTGCAATCTTGGATGACTTTTCCTTGATCATCAACATCATGGATGAATCTTCCTTAATCATCAACTTTTTTGTTCATCAAGCTTGGTGCATTCTCCATCTTTCACCATCTTGATGTCGAATCTTCCTTGATCATCAAGATCAGTGCATCTTCTATCTTCCACCATCTTGATACCATAACTTGGATGAATATTCCTTGATTATCAAGTCCAATGTATCTCTATCTTCTGCCATATATGAAATCTTGGATGACTTTTCCTTGATTATCAACATCTTGGATGAATCTTCCTTAATCATCAACTTCTTTGTTCATCAGGCTTGGTGTATTCTCCATCTTTCACCATCTTGATGTCGAATCTTCCTTGATCATTGAGATCGGTGCATCTTCTATCTTTCACCATCTTGATACCACAACTTGGATGAATATGCCTTGATCACCAAGTCTGATGTATTCTCCACCTTCTACCATCTTGATATGAAATCTTGGATGACTTCTCCTTAATTATCAACATTTTGGATAAATCTTCTTTAATCATTAATTTCTTTGTTCATTAGGCTTAGTGCATTCTTTATCTTTCACCATCTTGATGTCGAATCTTCCCTGATTATCGAGATTGGTGCATCTTCTATCTTCCACCATCTTAACACTGGCATTATGGATTTATCGACCTTCATCATCAAGTTTAGTGTATGCTTTATCCTTCACTATCTTGATCCCACAACTTAGATGAATATGCCTTGAACATCAAGTTCGATGTATTCTTCATCTTCTACCACCTTGATGTTAAATCTTGGATGACTTCTCCTTCATTATCAACATCTTGGATGAATCTTCCTTAATCATCAACTTCTTTGTTCATCAAGCTTGGTGCATAATCTATATTCCTCCAATGTGATGCTAAGATCTTGGATGAATCTTCTTTGGTTATCAATACCTTGGATCAGTCTTCTTTGATACTCTATCTTCCTCCATCTTGATGCTTAGATCATGGATGAATCTTTCTTGGTCATCAATATCTTGGATTTGTCTGCTATGGTCATCAATATTTTGGATTAGTCTTCTTTGGTCATTATCCTCTATGCATACTCTTTCACTATCTTCATACTACAATATCTTGGACAACCTTTCTTTGTCATCATCTTCAAAATTCTTGCCTCATCAAAGTTCTATAATGAAAGCTCCCTCGATGACAAGTTGAAGAATATCAGTAATTGGACACCAAATTTCACAAAGCACAAGGATGTCATCCTTGTCCTGGTCATAAATGTATAATAATGCATAAACATCATATATACTAGCCATTTTCTTTATCTTGATCTTAAAGGTATAATGATGTTAATAGCATTATATACACCGGTAGTCTTCCTTGTTCTAAGGCATGTCAAACTTGATCGGACTTCTTGTCGTTACATTAAGATCGATGAACTTATTGTCTTGACATAAAGATTGGATGAACTTATGGTCTTGACCTGAAGATTTGATTGCAATTATCAGGCCTTTAGGAAAGATTGAGAGGCTTGGGAGAGTTCCGTTAACCAGTCTTTCAAGGCAGAAGGAAGAACAAATGATGTCTAAGTTGATTTGTATCTACCAAGTTATGAGTTTGTCTGTGAGGAGATGTAATCCTTTTTCAATATCTTCATCTTTCTTAGAGAAAATAATGAGATACTCTTAAAGATCTTTGAAGTATACCATGGTGGTCCTACAAGAAAGAAATTATGTTTGTGAGATAAATATGATGTCAGATATAAAGCTTAGGATAGAATTAAAAGTGTTACCTTGATATATAATTAAATCTCCAAGTTGACAAAAAAATTAAAATTAATAATAATTGTCAATACATGAGATAAACGTGATGTCTGTAGTGGCAAATAAAAAGAAAAAAAGCAAAGTGTCAAGATTCATGCATAAATGATGACAAGTGAAGCATGATGCATGGGATTTCTATGCCTAGATTACAAAAAAAAAAAAAAAAAACGAACCGAGACTAGATGGTAGAAAGAATGTCTACCTCACCTTTGAAAGGATCTTGATCTAGAACTAATGAGAAAATTAGGTGGAGAAGTGTTGGTTTTATAGAGAAACTAATCTAGTTCCAATTGTACTAAGATTAGCATTTTAAACAAAATAAATGCTAAATCCTAGTTGAACTAGGAAATCTTAGTTGAACTAAAATCTGAGTTCACCTTTAAATAAACCTAGAATCTAAATCCTCCTCTAATTAAAATAAATTTTGATGGAGTATTATCTTTCTTTGGAAGACAAATCCTAAGTGAACTTGTATAAAGGGTGAGTTTTAATTAAGTGGTCATATCATGATGCAACCTTGCATGGACTTTTGTTACTTTGTTTAACGAAGCTAGAGTCCTTGATTTCAATTTGTGCTATAGTTGACATAAGAATTTTGAAGATAAGTTTTTCCACTTTCTTCTAGATGGGCCAAGGTGAATTATAAAAAAAATGGGTTATCCTGATAAAAGAAGATAGCAATAATTAATTCTTGATTTTTTGCATAAGAAAAAAATAATATATGCTGAATCAAAATTAATTGAATCTTGTGACTATTTTCAAGACAATACAAAGGTGTAAATAAATTTTGGCATAAAAAGTAAATTAAATTTCAAGAAGTGTTTACTTGCTACACTAAAAAAAAGTCATGTACATAACCAAGTCTTGAGGGGGTATTTGTAGAAGGAGAAAAATTTTGACCAATCACAAATTGCCACGTGTAAATTGAAACTTCTTTTAATGAAGAAATTATCAATTAAATTCTACATCACAATGTATAATTGATGACATCATAAATTGATATTTATCTTTAATTAAATTAAAATTAATTTAATGATAAATAAAAGAGTTTTATCTCTAATTAAATTTAAATTAGTTTAGAGATACATAAAAGAATTTTATCTTTAATTAAATTAGTTAAGAGATAATTCATCAAGATAAATTTATTAAAGAAATTATATTCTTTAAGAACTCTTTTCTACTTGGCTCATTGGCACTATAAAAAGGGATTTCCACTAAGACCATTGACCACAATTCACAAGCTTGAAGAGAAGCAGATTTTGAAGATTCAAGTCCTCTCAAAGCCTAAAGAAGTTTTCTCTTAAGAACGCGAAGAACACGGCTCTCATTCTTCAAGAAGCTATTCTTCGATCCTATTCTAGCAACAGAAAAGAGTTAAATTCCATTTGTCAAGATCAAGTCTAGAAGACTCTTGAAGCAGACCTCAACAATTCAAGATCAAGTCTAGAAGATCAAAGTGTTTATTGAAGAAAAGAATCAAAGGATTTCTTTATTTTAAAGAACATCTAGAGATTGCAACTCAAGTCTGATAAATTAAGTTAATTTATTTGTATCTAAATTTTCTTTATCATATTTTTTGACATGAAATTTGTGCGTACAAATGATTTGTTAAAATGGCCATTAATAGTTGCAAAAATGCTAGAGCTGCAATTTCGAGTCCATCTTGGTGCAATTATTTTGATTTTAAATATTATTATTATTATTATTTCTTCAGGACAGTCATCAATTTTATTTTTTGTTCCCACCTAACTACTAAAAGAGGCACGTTTAAAAGAAAAAAAATTTTGAATGTTTGCTTTTTCCTAACATGCACCTGCTGTACATGACAATAAAGAAAGGCATTTGGACGGTTGTAATCATTACTAAGTTAAAATATGTTAGCTTTTACTACAAAACAAGAAGTATTTGACCCAAAATATTGCATACCCTTTTTTCTCTTATTATTTTTAAAATTATTAAATATTTTGATTAAAAAATTTAAGTTCTTTCCATAAAGTTGAGAGAATTTCAAAACAAATTCTCACTCTAAGAATTTAAAAAAAAATAATTTTTTTCTAAAAAGATTCTATCATCTGATTTTTTTGTTTTATTCAAATAGTAAAATATTGTCAAACTTTTAAAATTCCTTTCATTATTAGGATATAATACTTTTAGGAGTAATCTGAACATGATTTTATTCATTATACTAAAGGGAGATGTTTTAGTATAAAAAATTACAAATATTAAATTATAATCTTAAATCAAAAAATAATCGCATCGATTTTAACCAAAACCTAATCCAGTTTAGTTTGATTAGGAAATTCGATAATTTTCATTTAATTTGAAATCAAAGTTAGCTTAAAGTTAAAAGTATCGTTGCTCAAAATGACATAAATCCAAAATGACTTGAAAGATATATCAGACCTTAAATTAAATATTATTTTATTTATAAAAAATATAATTTATTCCAAATTGTAAAAGGAAATTTTTTTCCTTTCCCTAAAAGGGCAAGAGATTTTTTTTGAAAGAGATATTTAAATCATTTCGTGATTATAATAGTAGAGTTGCTTACATTACCATTGGATGTAAAGAAAATATTTGAAGACAATGATTTATTAAAATGGCTGGTAACAATTGTAAAACTGATAGAGCTGCATTTACAAGTATATTGGCAACTTGTATATTCATGTTGTATTTTTGTATTTTGTTATATTATAATTGTATTTAAGATATTTTACTTAATATAAATTTTTATACTTTAATAATTTATACTATATAAGTATTGAGATATTTTGATATTCGTATCGTATTATATTATTTTTTATATCTTATTATATTTTAATTAATTTTTTCTCATTTTCTTTATGTCATAGTTTTGTTTCCAACATTGCTAAGTCTATTTACATGTCCATCTTAGTACAACTGTTTTCATTTTATTATTATTATTATTATTATTGTTATTATTGATTTGGTTTTGGTTCTGCCAAACAGCATGTGCCATAAATGAAAATAAGCCTGTAACTAACAAAGGCAATTCCACATTGATTTTAATCAATTCGAGGCAATTAATATTATTTTATTACTAGTTTTTGGTACGTCCCATGCAGTGGTTTTAATAATTGCAATAACATTTCATTAATTTGTTGTCTCGCCAAGGTTTTCTCTTATGATATAAGGTTTAGAATTAAAATATAATTTCTACACATAAAGTTATAATTATTTTTAATGTAATTTGTGGTGAGAAATTAAGAATTGTTTCTTAAAATAATTTATTTAAATAAGTTAAATTGTGAAGTAATTACATATCTCTAAATTTAAAGCTGAGAAAGTTCGCGTTGATGGGTGAAAGAGAATCCCACGTTGAAAGTTTAAAGCTTATGTATTTGGTATATATATTAGCCTAGTTTCAATATAGGATTTGGTCCTAAGGGGCATTTAGGCTTTTGTGTGAAGGTTAGGGCCTACATTAGCTTGAAAAAACATACATGCATCCTTTGTGTCAAGCTAGGTTAGGCTTAAGCTTTGGCATGAGTTAAAGATTAGGGGAGCCTAATCTTTTTAGAGCCTAGTCATTAAGTTTTATTTGGGCCTAACTTGATAGTTTTATTTTAAACCCTACTTGATTGAAACAAATTAAGGTATTCAATAGTTTTAGTTTTAAATTTTGATTTTAAAATATTATCCGATTCTTTACTTCAATAAAACCGTTATTTGTTTTAATTATTTTGTAACAGCTAATTTTAACGGTTTTAAAATGTCTAAAAATTTGAAACTATTTACTAGTTATTTGAATATGTCTAAAAATTCTCTGGTTTTCCATCTACTTTGGGTTTTGCTATTTTCCCTTCTTAAGAGAGATTATCATCACTTTTTGGTTCATTGAGTTGCTATTATAAATGCCATCAAATGCGACGAGGTTGAGGAGACCTTGGAGATTTGTTATGAAATCTGTCAAGCACACTTGAAGCAGGCAATAAATGTCTGAAGGTCAAAGGTTCCAAACCTTGACTTAATATTCCAATTTCAATTCTTTTTATTCGATAAAACCATACTTTTATTCCTATTTTTTGTTTGGTAATTGTTATAATTTCGTTTATTTCAATTTCTAATAATTGTGTTTAGATTTAGCTGCAATATTGCCTTTAGGAGTTGGTTCACTTACTTATGAACCCACCCTTACTATTATAGGCATGGTTTCTATCCTAACAAGCTGAAGATATTTAACAATATTTTTTTAAATTATGGGTTGTGTTTGTTAGTATGTGGGGAACCGACAAACACGAAATATTAACGAAGGCTTCAAGGTGTGTAGCAATGCACTTTCTTTAAGGTTTTATTCACCCCCACCATTAATAAGGTATGCAAAAGGGTTATCGGTGTATAAACCTTAAGGATACAATGAAGCCCTACAATTGATGGTGTTTTGCATTGACAACATCATCCACTATGCACTAAGCAGTGTATAGCAAAACTATTAAAATTTTATTTGTAATTTTCTATATAGTTTTCTATTTATGTTTTCCAAATGAGAGGGTTCTATTTATAGGCAAAGAAATGCCTTTTCATGTAGACATAACTTTTTCAAACACATGTCCATTTGGATAGTCACACTATTTGGTAAATCATTAAGAGACATCACTCTTAATTAAATAATTAAGAGATATTACTTTACGATTATTGAAGACATGACCTTTCATTATTTTGAAAATGTTTCAAAAATCCCCACCAATTTCAAAATAAACCAAAATTTGGTAATTTTGAAAATTTATTGCATAAATGAAAGTATATTATGATTGAACCTTCACTTAGTGAAAACATGCTAAAATTAAACGAAATTGCATGGTAGAGTATGCTTTGAACCAGTTATTCCATTTGGTTAACCGAACACATTTCACATAAAGATTTCAACACTAGTTAATGCATAGTATCCGGGGACACTATTTTGGCTAGGTGTCTGTGTCCTATTTTCATAAGTGCTGTTAGAGCCAAGCCTTTGAGTTCTTAGTAGCGGCCACACTTCACACTCACATAGGTAGATCCCATCAAGAGTGTTCCCGTAACTATAACACTCTAACATATTTATGTCATAGGTCTATTAAGAGTATATTTACTCATCCTTCCCTTATTATTATTGGTACCTAGCACTTGGAATGATATATTATGTAATATTATAGTGCTAGCAGCCACATACATATGATGTACTTTGTCTCATTGAACTCAAGACTTGACGTTATACCAAGCATTGACTCGAGTTTCCATAATGGTTGACTTAATATTATGGGCTTGTACCTCATCCCCAAATTACTAACATAGCTATGTTAATTTTTCATACTACATGGTGAACTTTTATAAATACTTGTATCTTAAAGATTCACAAGATTAACACCCACACCATGTATGAATATCCATTCTTTTGCTAAAGAATGCTCTTTAATAATATTTCATCTATCAATGGTTTCCTTTATACAACTACCAATTCTTTGTCTTATAATATTAATAGTGATCACTTATCTTTTTCTCATCATGGTTATACATTTGTTCATTTTATTTATTTCTTAATTTCATTATCACCAAATATGTAAACCATACATCACATTGTCCTTTTCAACCAAATAATTTCTTATAATGAGGCCTCAAATCTCTTGGTGAAAT
>JBBYHK010489378.1:0-16215 GCA_038382065.1 Adansonia grandidieri | reverse complement strand
AATTTAGTTTCATTCCAACTAATTCCATCAAATTAACTAAAACCATCATTTCACCTAAATTAGCATAATCATGACAAAAGGTAAGGTGGCTTGTATGAAAAGATGGAAAAGCATGGGCTTATGACAACATTTATTTTTCTCCAACCTAACAAGTAAGCTCAAAAAAATATAAATAAATAACAAAAAAAAGGAAAAGAAAGAAAAAAAAAAGAAAAAAGAAAGAAAGAAAAAAAAAGAGAGAGAAAAAAGGGGTTTAAAGAAAAAAAAAGAGAAAAATACAAGAAATTTTTTTTAGCTTTGTTAAGGTAAAAATCTCCATTTTGATCTTTTTATTTTTGTTTATTCCATATATTTTCTTCTTTTTGGTGAGCCAAAATATGTTTAAGTTCATGGATTTTTTCCATGTCGAAAGACTAAGCATAATGGCCATGAACTAAATACTTTGATTTTTATTTTTATTTTTATTTCTATTTTTCTTTCATCTTCTCGTAATTTTTTTTATGAATCATGGTTATGTTGATGGTGTTGTGTTTGTCATATGCATGTTCATATATATTATTTCTCTTAGTATTTTCTTGTTATTATAGTGAAACCATGTGTTGGCCGAAATTCATACTTGTATTTTTTTAGGTCATTTTGTAAATATAAAACGTTTAGGGGCTAATTTGAAAAATAATAAAAAAATCATAAAAATTTTTTTTAGACCTACATGTTTAACCAAAGCATATTGGTACCTTTAGGAGTGTATTTTATGCCATTTATCAAGTTAAAATATATTTTTTTAAGTTTTGGGGTCATTTCATAAATATAAAAAGTTTAGGGACTTTTGTGTAAATATGAAAAATATACCCTAGGAACCAAAAGAAGTGACCGAATATGGCTTGTGACTTTCTATGTGACTTTTCTTGATTATTTTGATTCATTTGAAGCTTGATTTTACATTGTAATCATGTAGGGATCAATTTGTAATTTCTCAAAGTTTAGGGACTAGTTTGCAAATAATAGAAAATTTTGCTTTCTAGTCAAAGGGTTTGACTGAAAGTTTCATGGATAATTTGGAAACTGATTTTGTGGTATCTCATATCATGCTTTAGGAATTTTTCACATTTTAAGGTGCATTTTGTAATTTCTCAAAGTTTAAGGGCTAGTTTGCAAATAATGAAAATTTTCAATTTATGGCCAAAGGTGCTTGGCCGAACCTTCTTGCACATTTTTTACCATGGTATTCCTATTGATTCTTTGCCGGTTTGATGATTTTTAATGATCTGTTTGTGGTATTTTACAATGTAGGGGTCAAAATGTAATTTTATAAAGTTTAGGGGTTACTTTGCAAAATGTAATTTTTTTGTTAGGGCAAGGGATTTGGCCGTATCTTTGTTGATATATTGGCTACATTTTGCATGCATAATTTCATATGATTTTTATAATTTTTAGGTTATTTTATTATGCAGGGACTAAAATGAAGATCTAGAAAAGTATAGGGACTAAATAGCAAATTTTTATATTAAAAGGGTAAAATAGTCATTTTAATGGTTTTAGAAATTTTTATTATTCCTATGGCATTCCATAACAGTATAGAAATCTTCAAAACTTTTCGTATTTGTTTGATTTTCCGAAGAATACGGAATGTAATTTTCAAAAAAACCTAAGGGTATTTTGGTAATTTTTCTCATCAAGACTCTTTTACGCTAAAAGGTGAGCATTTTAGGATTCTTTTAGCCTCTTAAGGTTATTTTACTGTCCATTAGAGGTACCGGGATACTTTCATGTCGAACGTATATCCCAGGGGCATTTTCGTAATTTTTCTTACTGGGATGCTTTTAAACCAAAGGTGCACGTTTAAGATTCCTTTAGCATTTTAAGATCATTTTAAGGTCCATTAGGGTTACCGAGGTTCTTTCATGTCAAAAGTATGCCCAAGGGTATTTTGGTCATTTTACTCACCGAGATGCTTTTACGTCGAAGGTGAATTTTTAGGATTGGTTCAACCTACCAAGATCATTTTATGGTCCATTAAGGCTACCGAGTACTTTCATGTCAAAGGTATGCTCTAGGGGCATTTTGGTTATTTTGCGTACCGGGATGCTTTAACGCCGAAGGTGAATTTTTTAGGATTGCTTTACCCTTCCAAAATCATTTTAAGGCCCATTAGAGTTATCGAGATACTTTTATGTCGAAGGTATACCCTAAGGATATTTTTGTAACTTTATATTTGATTCATATCTCATGTGAATGTCGGGATACTTTCACATCGGGAGTACACATTAAGAACGTGTCCATCATATTATGTCATTCTTAGGTCATAGAATCAATATTTTTTTATGTATAACAAAATTATTTTTATAAATAAGGCAATGTCTCCTAATTAAATTGATATGTAAGATTCCTACCAGTATATGTGAGGAATTTTACAGATTATTTTAATAGCGAGATAACCTTTTCAGATAAGAAGTCGAGATTTTTCAATTTTGAAACAAAATAAAACCTTTCATATTCCGTATGGTTCTTCGACAGGATATGATTGAGAATTCGTGCCCACCTAGTTCCCCAAGAGTGTATGAATAATTGTGATTTCTAGAAACATTAAAACCCAACTTTCTCGAAATAATAAACTTTCATAATGAAATACTATAGGAATTATAATTAAACATCCAATGTTGAAATCGAATAAAAATTAAAATTTAAGTTAACAAATGATTGATAAGGTACCGATTTTCGAGCATCATGAGAGGGTCGATCCTTACTTGTGATTGTAACTGACTCTTGAATCCTTTTATATGATCTCTAGTATGGTGGCAGGCCTCGGAATTAGTATTTTAGGGTTTTGTAACCCTCAAAATACACACTCCGATAGGTGACCAATCTCACCTAGCCTAAATAGATTGGTGGCGACTCCAAATAAATAGTTATTTCATAATGACTATTTAGGGTTAAATCGAGTGAGTGATTTATCTCGATCACCCAGTCCCCAAAATGAGAAAATGATGATAATGATATGGCCTATAGAAATAATAGAATATAAGATAAACTTAACAAATATAGGAGCGAATGCCATTTCAAGTCAGGCTGGTCAGGATTCGTATCCGGGCCACGTTGCGACACCTACAGCCGAAACTCAGGTATCTTATTATGAACAATGGAAAGCATCTAATTATGCTTAGACGTAGACTCAATATTTTAAGAGGGATTTTTATCATTTATCATAAATCTTATTGCTTGTTTGATTAGTATGCTTAGCATTTATTCAATCATATATCACATATATAAATTCAAAAATAAATCTAACACATGCAATCTACTAGGATGATTATAGGCTTTATCCATCTAGTTTCGTTGAGCCATTAAGAAACTAGTGGGTCAAATTCCTATGCATATCATACAAGGTTTTTGAAAGTCCTGATGATGATCTCCTTAGTCTTTTTTTCTTGATTTCATCTTCTTTACATCTTGGATTTACATAAATTCTTATCATAACCTAAATCTAAATCTACAAGTCCTATGTAACGATTACATATCATTGTAAGAAACCTCGAGTTACAATCGAGGGGAGTTAGGCGAGAAGAGAATTTACAACCCAAAATGAAAAGCGAAAGTAGGGTTCGCAGACCTTATTTATAAAAAAAAATAGCAAAAGAAAACTTTAACCATCCATAACCTAGTCATACTAAGATCTAGTCTATAATCATCCTTATGCTAACATAATCATATTATAAGCATGAAATTAAAATACTCATAGCCAATATCACTTAGTGATCTTGTGTGTCATTTACATAAACCTTTTCAAACAATTTAAGATGATTTATCAAATTATTTAGTAATTTAAGTTCTTTAATTAAAACATTTTTAATTAAATTCCTAACTTTTAGGAAGATTGTCTTCAACTGCTCATTACCTAATATTTAGGTTGTTTATCTTAATTAGGATATTATATAAGTTTTAGATAACTGTTTTAATTAGGACAAACCATCCATTTTAGGAAACTTATTTTCCAAAAACCACTTAGGAAACTTATTTTCCAAAAACCGTTTAGGAAATTTGTTTTCCAAAAACATTATTTTAAGACAATAAATTAGACATTACCTAACTATTAGGTAGTTTGTCTTAATTAGGACATTATCTAACTTTTAGATAACTTTATCTCAATTCCAACAAGCTATTTAACATGTAGTATTTTCTAAACCATTTACGAAAGTAGTTTCCAATTGTTCAAAGTCTTAGTAATTGATCCATATTTAATTTAACTAAGAAAACAATTTTTCTTACATGATTAACATTTATTCTAATCTCGATAGAACAAATCCTATTCCAAATAGGATTAATCATTTAAATTAAATATATATTTTAATTAAACAATTTAATTGAATTTTAATTCCATGCTTATTACATTATCCAATTCATATCTTAAACAATTTATGAAAATTAATACAACTGAATAATTAGGTGTTTGATGATAAGTAAGAGTTTTAACGAAACACAACCTTTTAGAGAGTCATAGTCCAACTAAAAGTCTGTTCTATGCATGGCTATCTTAGCCATCCTAATTCAACTCAAATGCTATTGTCTTCCTCTCACTAAAATCTGAAAATACATCATATTTGCAGCAATATGTTGCCACCATGGATGCCACACCAAGGTCCCAAGAAGAAAGAAACAATGTTGTAGGCCTTAACCATTCCTATTGCACTCGTTATCGCTTGAAATTGAAAAAATTTTCAACTTCAATTTCAACGAAACTTTCCAGCATGTTTTATGAACAATTCATGATACTTTCAGGGTGAAAAACCATGGAAAAAATCGCAGCAATGCCTGCCTAAAAAATCAACCCAATCAAAACACTGAAATAAAGCATCCTTGCACTAGTCAACACCAAAACGTTGACAGATGTCTTTAATATCAATTTAATTAGAAGAAATATTTTAAACTAATTAATATTGATAATAAGCATGTATTAACATGATGAAAAATTAAAAACTAAAAAGAAACAATTTTTTTTAATTTTTAATTCAAGAAACAGATTAAAACAACATCGAAACAACTAAAAAAGCTAAAAAAAAAAACATGTTAAAACTTTAATCTAAATTAATTAAAATAATTTTAATTAATTATTTAAATACTTTTAAACATGATTAAATCCAAAAACTACATGTTATCTAGGTTTTTAAAATTAAAGAAAAATAACTTTTCAAGAACTTTTCCAAAAATGAAAAATCGCTAAATCAACATACAAATCAATCAGATTGATTATCACTAAAAACTGGCATGCTAGACCACATATAATCTACAACCCATAGTCTTGGATACCACTGGAAGGAAATCACGAGCTCATGCATATTGATATAGGCATAAAAATTTGATTAAAGTTAAACATACATAATGGAATTAAACAAAAGAAAAAAAACACTTGGATTTCCTCAAGATATTAGGAAGAGATGTACATGTAATCAAGCAAGTTTAAAACACTAATATGTTAAAAATCATACTTGCTTAAAGACTCATAACTCTAAGCATGCCAATCCCTACCCGGATCCATCGTGGGTTCGTTATTACGATTTTTTCTTAAGGCCACAAGCAGCACAAGTGTCCTGCCTCTAATGGTGATCCACACATGCCTATTAGAGCTTTCATGAGGTCTAATGGTTCTTCAGTGCTAGCCAGAAGGCTTCTCAAGCCTTAACCAAAAGATATATTGCCAACGGGTTTAGATCTGAAGTCATCTGAGAATAATTCCTATGCTTGTTGCATTAAATAGGAGAAAAATCAACTCTGCAAGGAAGTAACCATTTTTCATAGATGCCAATAAATAGATCTAAAATTCATAATTCTTGATTTCGGTTGATTCCATTAAGATAGAAAACTAATTCTCTACCTTCATAGAGATTAAAAACACTTTGAGATCACCTAGAATACTAATCTACAAAAATGAGGCTCAGGGAAGTAGGGATTTCAAGATATGGCTAATTTCACAACTTTGGTAAAAATTAATCTTTTAATGCTAGGAAACTAATTTTCTATTTTCATTGTGTAAAGAACAATTCAAGAACACTTAGAAAAACCATGAAAACACAAAGAAAGCTTAGGTAAACATACGTGTTGCTCCAAACCCCTTAGGAGAGTCTAGGTTCTATGCCTAAGGCTTTCTTGATGCTTATTTTTTAGCCAAAAAAAACCCTTAATAATGTATTTAAATACACATTGTGCTAGGTTAAGATTGACTAATAGGTCAATCGAGCCCATTACTAACATACATAGAAAGTAACCTCAGTTTACAGTGTTTCTAAGAGCCTAATTAGAACTATTTTAAGTAGCTTGTCCAAGATTGGGCCTAAATAGTAACTTATTAGTATTTTAGCCCAATAGCGCAACAAAGATGGTTATTCCATGCGCCAAGCACATTAGCAAGCCTATTTTAGAGTGGTCCACAACTAAACTCTTTTGACTGGCTAATTAGGGCTTTTAGCTCAACCCCTTTAATTTACATGTTAGATAATTGAATTCATAATTAAATTTTCTAGTCCAATTAAAACAATACTACTTCATGCAAATATTACTAAATAATTAATTAAATAATTATCAAATTATTATTTAATTTTTGAAATACAATTATTTGGCTTTATTTAATAGTATCCCTAAAATCAAGTCTACAAATAGACATTATCTAGATAAGACATTCTTATATTTATTGTCATATTAAGACATCTCTAATTAGATTTCATAAATCTAATTTATGTCTTAAATTATTCTTAATTGAACTTACACAATTTAGTCCTCCTCATTATACCTTTAATTTAATTAAGTCTTACATAATTAAATCTCAATTTTAATCGAATAGATCATCTTATTATGTGTGACCCATTAGGCTTCCATCATAACAGTAATAAATTTAATCACCCAATTAAACATATTTAATTTATAGACCAAGATTGGCCCCTAGCAAGGCATCATGGCTATTTGGTATGCAAAAAAAGTCAATATTATCTCTTAAGAAGCCTTTCAGTAACCAGCCTCTCAGTGTACTTTGGTCTTTTCGCTAGATATCCTGGAAGCATGGTGTAATGTCTACTCATGCATCAATATGAATTTAGAGAAACAATTTCTCCTAAATCCATCATGTGTTGGCCAACGACTTTATCAAGTTAACCAAAGCCTAGCACATATGAGATATGTCTCTAATGTCACTTGGAGTGTTGAATCCTCTTTAAATTACTCATTCATCCACCAGATGATTCATGTCATACTCAACGTACCTTTCCTTAAGTATCCATCCATTATAGATCCATTTTAAATAAAGCAAAGTATGACACTCCTCATACGAGATGACTTGGTATCACAAGTCTATGGACTAATATACATGATTGGCACATAAGAACATATTCCATAAACAGTTGAGTGACTTATACCAAATATATTTCTCATACAAGCCATGTCTAGTGAACTTGTTTCCATAAAACAAGCACCCATATATTGTCCCCTAGTATCTCTATACTTTAACTTCTATGAGATCAATGAGTTGCATGCATCAAATGCATGGAAGCTTAGCATATGCTAGTCCTTGTGCATTGTCAATGCCCTGTCTTGACAATACGATAACTAGGAACATTTTTAGAAATATGACTTTATTGCATAAGGATCTCATCATCATAGCTCATTACCAACTCTGCAAGGTCATTGTGTTTCATGAGCTGCATCCTATTAGGGTTCGCATGATTGTCAATCATGCCACGTCAATCATGCCACTAACATGAAGGAAAACCTTGAATCACTAACATAAGTGATTAGTTTCCATTATTAACTATTATATTCCTTATCCAATTCGACTAGCTCTGAGGCATATACTCACAATGTTTTTAAAGCCTCTCACAAGGATGTCAATTTTCAAAGCCTTTCATGAGGAATTTTTTAGTATCTCTCATAAGAAATATTTTTCATTTTTAAAATCTCTTTTGAGTAATATATATTTTCAAATTTTCTTTGGCATTATCCTATATATATCAAACACTTCTAAAAAAATGTTATGTTTTTAGTCTCTTTTATGGATTATTTTTATTAAACCTTTCTCAATGAGTATATATTATTGTTTTTAAAGATTATATTTTAGAAATGTCAAGCCTCACTTGAGCTGCACGTCTTGTGTGTGGAAATTTTAAGCTTTATGCCTTTTTAGAGGAGCTTTTTGTTTGGATATCTTTAAACTTTATTTTCATGGGAAAGATTAATCTTTCCTTTGTCCTGGTTATTTTGAGCTAAAATAGGTGTCTATGTCTTTGCACACTTTATGTTTCTTACAAAATGTGCAAAAAGGGACAACTATAGACATTGAATTTTGTCTGAGGCATTTTCGTTGATAAGTATTTGTCTTAGATTTGGGTTACTTTTTGACCTAGGCTTAATTATTATCTAAAGACCTAATTTTTGTGGATTTTAGGTTCAATTTAGGTCAAACCCTACCTAATCTAATTTATGATTTATTTTTTAAAATCTTTTATTTCTCTTATATAATTATTTATTTTTATATAGATTTATTTGAGATAAAATAAAAAATGATGAGATAAAGCATCTTGCTTCCTAGATAAATAATGGCTCTTAGGTTGAAGAGTTGGAATTTACAAAAAATATAGAGGCTAAATGTAACATGGATTAAACTTATTGGATCTAATTAACTCCCTACATAAACAACCTTAGTCCCAATAATTAGAGCGGAGAAATTATAGACACAAAGGAATATGGGAACACAACACAACAATTACACAACAGTGTAGCAACACAAGTAGAGAGATTTATTCTTATTCTTTAAACAATTTCGTTGTTTAAATCAAGAATTTTTGTCTTAGGTTTTAGAGTGACTTATTTAAAGATTTGATAAGAAGGGATGTTAGGAAATTTTTTGGAATTTAACTTTTGAGGGTTATGAAACCTTTGAAAATGAATTCTAAAGTTCATTTCTAAAACAGAGAAAAGTTAGGGTTTGGGAGTCCGTTATGTGTGAGAATAGATGAGCACCCCACAACACCCATAAATTGGTATTTTTTAATTACGTGTTATTTTATATCTTGATTAAAGTTGATTTTAATTTTCGATATTTAAAAATAATTTTCATGTTTCAAAAATATTTATTAATGACATTATTATTCTTTTCAAGACTGAATCGGATTTTTGTAATGTTTTTTAAGACGAAAATATTTTCATACCCCACAAGAAAACTGGTGAAACATGAAAGTCTTATTTTTTAAGCCATTGAAAAATTTTGATCTATTATTTTGAAGAAGGTATTCCATCTTTAAAAATAATCAATAAAACTCCTTCAATATATTTGAAGAAATCTATGGATCATTTTTAACTCAAGGATACTGCCATTTTTTTATTAAAATATGCGTTATATTATAATACAAATTTTTTTTAGACTCATTTTAACCTAATAAATATTAAAAAAATTCAAAGGTTTGGTATTGACATGAAAGTGTTAACTTAACCTTAAAAACACAATTTTAATCTAGAAGACTAAAATAGCCTTAAAAGTTTGGTTTTTGACACAAAAGTGCTAACGTGACCCTAAATATTATTTAGTGCAAAAATACTCAAATGACCTTAGTGGACACATATTGCATGAAAGTCCTAATATGAGCCTAAAGGACTAGGTTTTAATGTAAGATTACCAAAGTGACCTTAATGGACATGTGTTGACATGAAAGTGCTTATATGACTTAAAAGATCGTTTTAATATGAAATATGACTAAAATGACTAGTAATGGACATATTTTGACATAAAAGTGTTAATATAACCCTAAGGACTAGATTTTTTTAAAGAAAAGTCTAAAATGAGCCTAAAGATTACATTTACTTCTAAGATGTTCTAAATGACCTTAATGTGGTGGAAATTACTAAAATGACTCTAAAAAATGCATTTATGCCTAGTATGACTTATATGATCTTAAAGTGTTATGTTTATGCTTACATGATCTTAAAGTGTTGTGTTTATACATATATTTTGTCAAATGAATTTAGGTTATTCCAAATGGCAAAAATAACCATAGATATGTTTGTAAAACTTGGGAAATTACAAAAAATCCCTCCCTTAGGATCAACCATGACATGAAATACCCTTAAGAATGCATGTAGGACTTGGAAAATGACTAAAAGGACTCCTTGGGTTTGGCCATGACCTAAAATCCCCTTAATTTTTTTCTCAAAACAAAGTGATCTAAAATTATCGTTGATGACTTTGAGTTAGAAAAACCCATCCCTACTTTGAAAAATTCTTTTAACATGAAGAACTGCGCATAAACAACAACATAAAGACTGTTAGAATAATACTATAAGATAAATAACAACATAAAATAAATGAAATAGTGAGATAAAGTAAATAAATGAAGTAAAACAACATAAAATAAAATAAATGCAAGTAAATTAAATAGCATAAATTTTAATAACAAGAAAAGCAAATAACTTGAATTTAAATGGCTAAAAGTTAAAGTAAATTGCATATATTAAAATAACAAGGAAAGTAAATGAGCATAATTTAAATAACATTAAATGCAGCATTTTTGCCCACGCTTGTTCTTCAAAAGGTCGGAAAATCTTTAGCTCAAGTCGTTTTTTAAGCCTAAGCTTAGGATCATCAAGCTTTAATATAACAACTTTAAGTTAAATATTGAATTAAAATAAACAAAGTAACGGGAACATGAAAATGATTTTTACTCAAAGTTTGGTCCCAAAGTTGGTTTTTACACCTTACGAATCAAACATCTCCTAAGTTCACTTCAGATCACCAAGCTTAAAGTTATTGAATTTAAACATAATATGAAAGTAATTATGAACATCATTTAAATAACATAATAGAAAAAGTTTGGCCTTACAAATTAATTTTTACACCTTAGGCTCAAACATCCCTTAAACACAAGCTTAAAATCATTAAGATTAAAACGAAAATGGAAAAAAAGTGCTTCAAAGTAAAAATAAATAATTAGAACATAAATGAAACCAAATAGAAAAGAGATGAAGAAGATGAAATGAAAAGGACAAGATAAAAATCTGCCTTGAAAAAATTGAAAGAGTTTCTTTTCTTTTTTTCTTTCTTTTTTTTTCCTTGAAAATTAAATCTACCAATCAGAGTAGTGTCGAACCTCCCGGCAATTTCTTTTTTATTATATTCTTTTTCTTTCACTTCTTCATTTAATGCAAGAATTATTTTTATAAGAAAAATCCCATAAAATTTTAGCTCTATGCAAAATAATTAATTAACTTAATTAAATATTTTACGCTCCAAAGATTAAAATCCGACGGTGTCCAATGTCTTTGCATATTCAAGGATTGAACAAATGGTTTGGAATGTGTTTGAACATTCAACCTAGATTCTAA
Source organism: Adansonia grandidieri (assembly GCA_038382065.1). NCBI lineage: Eukaryota > Viridiplantae > Streptophyta > Magnoliopsida > Malvales > Malvaceae > Adansonia > Adansonia grandidieri. Next base: position 4,863 of record JBBYHK010489378.1, on the reverse strand, counting down.
TTGGTTGGCAAAAATGTGGAAAGTCAATTTTGAATAAAAAATGCCACATGGATTTACAAATAACTTACAAGTTAAAAAGTTAAAATTTGATCCAATGGTTATCAACATATTTGAAAACTCAGAAAGTTAATCCACTTGTTGGCAACACATTTGAATATTCAACCTTGAATTTAAGTGGTTGGGAAAAAGGTTGAAAAGTCTAATTGATTTTATTTGATTTTAAAAATCCACTTGTAATTCCCCAATGCAAAAAATTTTGTTGGAAGCTCTACATATGATTTTACAAGATTAAAAATTCTTTTTTCAAATATAAAATTTAATTTAAAAATTTATAGGTGAAAATTTTAATAGGAAATTCCATATATGAAATTTTGATTAAAAAATTCGTAGGTGGAAAACTTTAATTAAAAATTCCCCAAGTGAAGGTTAAATTGTACGTCTTGAAGTTTAATTAAAAATTTATGAGTAAAGGATTTGATAAAAAAAAAATTGAAAAATAATGGAAATTCTATGTACGGAAGGTTTAAAGAGAAAATCTATGGAAAAATTGATCAAAATTCTATATGTAAGGTTCAATTGAAAGTTTTATATTAAAAATTCCATGCATGGGAAATTTAGAAAAATTATATATGTAAATACTTAAAATTCTATATGTGAAAATTTAGTTAAAATTCTCTATGTAAAAGTTTAATTCATAAGTTTATAAAAATGCTAGTTGTAAAAAGTATCATTAAAATTTCACATTATTGTAGCATGGCCCAGATATGAATCTTGACTAGCTCGACTTAAAATGATAAATGTATCCCTTTATTTTTGTGTATATCTATATAATGTTATTTTTTTTGGGCCTATATCATGATTATTATTCTTTTTTTTTTTTACTGAGAATTTAAGTTGTCAAGATGAATCGCTCACTCGACTTAACTCCAAATAGTCATTATGAAACGATCATTTATTTGGAGTCACCACCAATCTTATTTTGTCTAGTAAGATTGGACACCTATCGGAGTTTGTATCTTAAGGATTTCAAAATCCATAAAAACAAACTCCGAGGTCTGCGCTCATACAAAAGATTGCATGAAAGGGTCCAAGAGTTGGTTACAATCACAAGTAAGGATCAACCTTCTCGTGATGCCCGGCAATCGATACTAGATTAATCATGTTTTTTATATTTAATTTGATTTTTATTCAATTTCAACATTTGATATTTAATTATAATTCCCATAATATTCTATTAAAAAAATTTATTATTTCAAGAAAGTCGGGTTTTAATGTTTTTGAAAATCAAAATTTCTTCCATACCTTCTCGAAGAACCAAGAGAACACAAAGATTTTTATTATTCTCTTTCGTACCCCGAGGAAAACCTGTAGAATACGAAAGGTTTTATTTTTGCAAAAGTTGAAAAATCTCGATTTCCTATTTGAAAATGATATCTCACTATTAAAATAATCCATAAAATTCCTCAAGTATTTTGGTAGGAATCTTACATATTAATTTAATTAAAAGACATTGCCTTATTTATAAAAATCTGATTTCATTAAAAATACGGACCCTAAGACCCAAAAATGGTCCAATATGGCGAATCTATTCATAGGTGTATTTTCAACGTAAAAGTATCTTAGTATTTATTGGACTTGGTTCTATTGCAAAATTACGAAAATAAACTTGGGGTACATCTTCGACGTAAAAGATCTTAGTAACCCCTAAAGGACTTAAAAATGCTTGAAAAAGGGCGAACCCACCCTAAATATGCACTTTCGGTCTAAAAGCATCCTAATTCATATCTAAGACTAGATTATAAGAAAAATTACGAAAATACCCTTAAGATATACCTTCGACATGAAGGTATTCTGGTAACCCTAACGGACCTTAAAATGATCTAGGAAGGCTAAACTAATCCTAAAAATTCACTCTCAGCATAAAAGCATCTCGATAAAGAAAATTTTCAAAATACCCCTAGGGTATAGCTTCGATGTGAAAGTATCCCAATAATCCTAAAGAGCGCTAAAATGATGAGAACTGACTGAAACTATCCTAAATATGCACCTTTGGCATAAAAGCATCCCAATTACTATCTAGGACTCAATTTTAGGAAAATGAACAAAATGCACTACCACCTTCAACGTGAAAGTATCTCGGTACCTTAATGGACACTAAAATGATGTTAGAAGGCTAAACTAATCCTAAAAATTCACCTTTAGCGTAAAAGCATCTCGATGAAAAAATTATCAAAATATCCTTAAGATATATCTTCGACGTAAAAGTATCCTGATAACCTTAAAGAACTTAAAACTGATTATAAAAGGCTAAATCAAACCTAGATATTCACCTTCAACATAAAACATCTCTACAAAGAAAATTACTAAAATGCCACTAGGTATACTTTTGACGTAAAAGTATCCTGATAGCCCTAACGGACCTTAAAATGATCTTAGAAGACTAAACTAATCCTAAAAATTTACCTTTAGCATAAAAGCATCATGGTGAGGAAAATTACCAAAATACCTCTAAGGTATACCTTCGATATGAAAGTATCCCGATAACCCTAATGAGCACTAAAATGACAAGAACTGGATGAACCTATCCTAAATATGCACTATGGGATAAAAGCATCACGGTTACTATCTAGGACTTGGTTTTAAGAAAATTACCAAAATACCCCTAGAATATACCTTTGACATGAAAGTATCTCGGTAACCCTAATGGACCTTAAAATGACCTTGGTAGGCTAAACTAATCCTAAATATTCACCTTTGGCGTAAAAGTATCCCGATAAGCAAAATTACTAAAATACCCTTAGATCTTGAAAATTACATTTCGTATCCTTTGAAAGATCAAATGGAAGTATTGAAAATTTCTATATCCCTACGGAAGGCATAGAAATAATAGAAATCTTTAAAACTAGTAAAATGTCCATTTTACCCCCTTAAATATGAAAATTTGCTATTTAGTACCTACATTTTTCTAAATTTTCATTTTACTCCCTACATAATAAAATAACCTAAAAATCATATGAAATTATGCATGAAAATACATCCAATATATCAACATAATTTGGCCAAATACCTTGCCCTAAAAAATAGATTTTTTACAATTTACAAAGCAACCCTTAAACTTTGTAAAATTACATTTTGACCCCTATATGATAAAATACCACCAAAAATCATTAAAAATCATCAAACCAGCAAAGAATCAACAAAAAATCATGGCAACAATATGCAAGAAGGTTTGGCCAAGCATTTTTAGCCATAAAACACAATTTTCATATTTTACAATTTAGTCCCTAAATTTTCTAATATTTGTAAAATGACCCTTAAAGTATTAAAAATACCTAAAACATGTTTACAAACCCACAAATCATAAATCTCATGGCTTACAAAGCTCTCAGCCAAGCCAAAAATGTCATTAAAAAAATGCCAACCCTCAGTTTTATACCTTAATCACCTTTCAAGCATAAGTTTGTCTTTAAACTACGATTGGATTATTTCTTCAAAAAATCGATAACAATTAAGAGATACATTCCTAATCGACCCTCTTTTTCCATGATCTGTTAGTATTTTATGAGATTATTATTATGATAATTATGTGCTGTTACTTATCTCTTTCTTTCGATGGTGATTATGCACTTATGGATTTCAATTAATTATTTTTAAAACCTATCAAGGCATGTTGCGAGTTTGGGCCTTCGAGTGCCTAATCCAAAATACCTTCTTTCAAATCAAACCTGAAAAAAACATTTTAACAAAATTCTATGGTTTACCTCCTTTATTAGTAAAGAACATAGTGGATTTCAAATTTGCAAAACTATGGTTTTCTATTTCAAGAAAACTCAATTAAATATTTAGGGGATTATATTGGAACAGTGACAATTAAAACTAAGAAAACCAAATTTGAGATAATATGTTGCTGGATTGTACCAATTTAGGATGTCGTGAGGGTGTTAATCCTTTCTCAGACGTAACTGACTGTCAAACCCTCTTACCTATACTAGTTTACATGTAGACCTTAAAATCAATCCTTTTAAAAATTTAAAGTGATCAATTTTGATATCTATTCAATCATACCTAGCCTAATGATCAATGACGACTCCAATTTCTCAGCTACTCCATAGTAACCATACAAGAATAGTTGGATAAGTGATTCGTTCTGACGATCACCTTAGTCCAATGCAAGAAACACTTCTTTCTCTCACACCACAATTATTTTAAGTCAAATTGTCCCATTTTCTTGGGATATGTCACGAATATGATTATTTGGATTTATTTGGTTTATATTTTCTAATTCAATTGCCAATTAATTTGATTATGTGCCTATATTTGTTTTTATAAAATAAGGCAATATTATCAAATTAAAGTTCTTTCGAGCCTTCATCGTACAAACAACTTAGACTTTAAGAATCCCTTAAAATATTGTCAGTTTTTCAAAGCACTGAAAACTCATGTGGCATTCTAAAAGATTGGTGTCATAGGAAAATTTTAGTGGATTGTGTCTAAATACCGAAAAATAAAAAATCATGAAAACTTGACTTGAGATAAAATTTGGCTATTGTGTACCGATTTTAAGGTATCCTGAGGTGCTAATCTATTCCCACACATAATCGACTCCTGAGCTCAACTCTATTTTTCTCTGGTTTTAACGCAGACTTTAAAATTAATTTTTTAAATTATTTCACAATTTAAAATGGATTAATTTTAATAAATGTTTGATCACACATAGCCTAAAAGGATTGGTGGCGACTCTAATTTTTTTGCTATTTTGTGATAGATATACGAAGATAGTTGGATGAGCGATTTGCTCCAATGACCCTATCCCACTCTAAAACTAAAATGAAAACATTTTTCTCTAAATCTAGCATGTCGTAT
>JBBYHK010489368.1:0-66496 GCA_038382065.1 Adansonia grandidieri | reverse complement strand
TAGTTGAATTAAAAAGTCACATATTGTTACTAAATCCCCGTTGCTTCATCGAACGCATTAGGATGCCAAGGAGCAATAAAGTGGCTATGGGGGCTATTTGCTCAATTTTGTAAATATAGGGTAAAAAAATGAAATGATTAGGATTTAGGAAAATCTTTTAGAAACACTAACATAGCTAGGAAAATGAAGTGCTTGTAAAAGCAATCCTTTTTTGGCTACTTTTGAATCTTGTAAATATGGTTTTGTATAATGGATAAATCAAAAAATTTCGGTTAGTGAAATAATGGTATTGAGTTATAACTCAAATTCTTCAATAATCTTGATATTTAACCAATTGCTTAGCCTCTAATTCATACCATAAAATATTTCCTTATGCACTTATTGATTCTTACATTTGTTTATTTATTCATTCATAATCCATATATCAAATTTTCATTCATTGATAATCGTACAAGGATAATAATAAAGATTAACGTTAACAAGACACATGCATATTCCTGCAGACTAATTTAAGTTATTTTTTCCATTTGAGGTTAAATAATATGGGACCACAAAATAGAAAAATGAGACATTAGTCGACATAATGAGTGGAAATGTGTTTAAAACAATGATGGGAAATAGGAGCCATGAATACTCCAAGCAATTCAAGGAAGTAAAAAGAGAAAAAAAAGTTATGGAGAAAAAGTCTCCACAAAAGCAAAGCCTTGATTGAAGGAATTTACAAATAGTCCTATATTTTAGTAGCACTTTTATCGGGGATCTAGGGAAGTGTAAGTTGATGGGCAACCACCTTATGGTACTTAGCATGTGAAAGCCAGTCTTATATAAATGTTCATGCTGACCCTAAAGCTTAGCACGGGGCAAAAGGTAGCATATATGCAAACAAGATCCTGATGTTCCACGGCTAGTCTATAATTTGACTCTCAGGAAAGCTTTTTCATGCCCACTATTGCTAGACTGTTTGTGTGTTTAGTTATGACATGAAAGTAGAAACTGCCCTGGTAGTTGAATATCTCAAGGCCATGTTCATGTCAAAACACGTCCCTGATGAAAAAAAAGGCAAATTCCTTAAAAAGATTCCTAGAAAGGGAAAGCAAAGTACAAGCCCTCAGCACTATCGATCCGGTGAAGTTTGATGAGTTGGTGGATGCTTATCAAGCACGATTAGCTGATGGATTATCCATCTTATAGTACTATGCCAATCAGGGGCAGTTTCTATCTTAACTTTAAAATTTTAAAATCTCCTTTTAGAAATTATGAATTTTGAAATAAATTTTGATTTATGAATATTGTGCATACTTTCATAGACTATGAATTTTGTCAATAATGATTTCTAGTATCTAGGATAATTGGAACATTTTGAAAATTTTCTCTGATAGACGGTTGCCTATATGTTAAACTCTCTCAGAAAGGTCCTTCACTTCCATGTATATGATTGTCCCAAACATTCAACTATAGACCTTTTATTACCGTAAACCTTTTTTACCCAAATGTTCTTTTTCTGGATTCCTTGAAGGTCGAACAAAGAGGCGATGCTCCTAAAAGATTTAGATATTGATAGTTTGACATGTGTTAAAATAATGATAGTAATTATGAGATCTCCCTCATTTGGATAACCCTTTATCACAACTTCTATGACACTCTTCCACATCCTTGATTTAGGAAGAATGAAAACAAATATGATCCAAAAACACCTTTTCCTTTGGGATAAAATGTTTTCAATCTAATATCTGATAACTAAGATGTGAAATCTGTGATGTTTTTCCATGCCAATCCGATTTTCTTTCTCAAAGGGTTAACCAAAACCAAGATTCGTTGATGGCTACGAAGCTGGTAATATCGAGGAGCATACCTTAAGCCTTTAAAAATATTGAGTGTAGCATCATGTTATTGAGGTACTCAAAATGATTTCACAAAGAAAGTAACCCTTTTTTCCTAGCGAAATGCTTATTAGTTCATATGGTTGTGTTTGAAATGAGAAATGGCCTTTTTGCTTCATCCTTTTGAAAATATAGAAAATTATTCCCTTTGTAGTCTCCTTTAAGCTTAATAATTTACTTTCTTTCTTTAAACCTAATCAATGATCACCTTCCACACTGGGGGCAAGTGAAGCAAAGCTTCAAGATCAAAAGAGGCAAATTCCAATCTAAAATTACCAGAAAACAAGGTCAAATGTCATGAGGCAAATTATGAAGATCGAAGAAAGTTTAAATTTCAAGTTCAAATATTCAAAGTAAAGAATGAAGAAAATTTGAAATTCTTTCAAAATGAAGAATGAAGAATAAAGCAATAAAGAGAAGCAAAGAAAAAAGATAAAGCAAAAAAAATAAAAAAATGATGATTTATTCTTTTTGAAAGACATGTTGGGTTGAATCCCTTCTGGAAGGAAATGATATTTGATTTAATTACCCTAAAACACTTGATTTAGGCCTATCTATCCTTTCTTTATAAACCAAGAACCATGGCCTACATTACGTACTTATAAAAGTCCATTTCGATCCTATTTGAGTTATAGGGCCATTCCTAGGAAGCTCCTTTCAAATTTATCCTTTTATATGATTTTTAATTTCTCAAGAATATGATAGGGTAATCAAATAAAAAATTAAATTGTAAAATGAAAACTTAAATGCGGCAATTTAGAGCAAACTTAAAAGATTTAGAGTTGTTCCTAAATCGACAAAGGTGGCTACTAAAGAAAAAAAACCCCTCCATGCCAAACTAAAAATAATTCGAAACCTCTAGAAATTTCATGATATCAAAAAAAGGTTGAGTCAAATGCCCAAAAATTGACTCCTTTCAAAATAACCTTTTAGAACTTTTGTACCTTATCGTAGAAATTGATGCTTGCCAAAAAACTTCCAAATTAACCTTTTGAGACTTGGTGTTGACTAACATTATTTTAACACCTGTTGGGTTGTTGTATCTGAAGATTAAAAAGATATTATAACTTAATTCTTTGCCTTTTAAAGAATTCCCATAAAAGGAACATTCACTCAATTTTGGTCTTACTAAAACTTGACTTTATTCTATCAATTTCTTTATATCAAAGTTTAGCAGTGCCACCCTATTTATTCTTGTAAATTCATTTTCTTATTCCATTCAAAGATGTCTCAAATGGAGATCATCTATCACAAGAACGCTTTAATATTAAAAGATGGGGATGGCATGTCTATTATCCTTGATACTGGAAAATCCACTATTGAAATCATTCTTAAATTTCCATGATTTTTGATCAAGTAGATTCTTTCCCGAGTTAGAATGAAAAGATGATCTTGTTCTGTAAATCCTGGAATTTAAATAATTGTGATACTTTTCATGATTTCAATAGAAGTACGTAAATGCTTCGAGCAACAAAATGTTGACTCTTATTTAACTGCATGAAATAGTATCCTTGAATTGATAAACTTTAATTTGATATTTAGTGACTTTCTAGGAAAATTAAACAATTTTTAGATTCTTAAAGACAAGGCTAAAAAGGGATTTCTTGGGAGGCAAACAAGAAATTGCCTTTAATGATTTAAATATTCAACAATAAGCCATTAAGAAGAAAAAATGGCAATAATGAGGCTCAAACTGATGAAGCCTCCCTAACATATAAGAAGACTAACCTCCATGATGCTCGAAATAAGTGTCCTCTTCAACCGATCTAGTGATAAGTAGGTGAAGTAAGATTTAAGTTTATTGTCCTCTTCATCCAATCCTATGAAAGGTATGTCAAGTAGGATTTAAGTAAGTTATCCTCTTCATTAGATCCTGCAAAAGGTATGTGAAATAGGATTTAAGTTGCCTTTTCATTCGATCCTATGAAAAGTAAACGAAGTTTTGTGTAAAATGTCTATTTCATTTGATCTCGTGAAGGGTAGGCAAAGTTTTAAGTAAGATATCCACTTCGTCCAATCCCGTGAAGGGTGTAGACACCTATTTTCTCTGGGCCAACATTCAGAGCATCAGAAGCCATCATCCAAGGCACCATTGAGGTCATTCGTACAAGTTCATGTCCAATCCCTATCATTCCTAGCTAAGGTAAGGTCATAAATTATTTAACGTCAGACTAAGCCTTAAGAAATACATGTTAAATAAAATAAGGCCCACGTGCACATTAACTTATTTTATTTAGGCTTATTTTATTTAATTATATTGGGTCATAAGTTATTTAATTTAAGACTAAGCCTTAAGAAATATATATTAAATAAAATAGAGTCCACTTGCATATTTAATTATTTTATTTACGCCAATTTTGTTTAATTATATTGGATCATAAATTATTTGATTTAAGATTAAGCCTTAAGAAATATATATTAAATAAAATAGGGCTCTTGTGCATATTTAATTATTTTATTTGGCCTATTTTATTTAATTATATTGGGTCATAAATTTTTTAATTTAAGACCAAGCCTTAAGAAAAATATATTAAATAAATTAGGGCCCACGTGCATGTCTCATTATTTTATTTGGGCCTATTTTATTTAATTATATTGGGTTATCTTTTAAAAAAATTTTGATTTAATATGTCCATTATTTGAATTAATTTTTGGCCTATTAGGTTGGATTAGTGATTTTTTAAGGACCCAATTAACTTGATGGTGGAGTTATTTCAAGGTAAAAAGTGATATTCAAAGGGTATTTTAGAACTTTGGTGGTTAGTTGGTACTTAAGTATTATTACTTGGACCAATTAAAAATTTAAAGCACATCTTAGTGCACCAAGACTCATCATTTTTGTGGAACAATAGCTTTAGCCTACCACCCTTTATAATTGACATTTGTTGCTTTGCATGAAAGAAGGAGAGACTTCAAAAAAAATTCTAGTGCCACAAAAAAAAAATCAGCAAGCAACTGAAAAAAAAAAGAGGAAAAAATTGAGAGCAATCAAAGGCAAGCATAGAGACACCATATTGACAAGGAGATTAAGCAAGCTTCAAGGTTTATTTTATGGTATATTTCCTTAACCTTTCTTTTACATCTTTTTCTTTCCTCATTTTTGTTTTTTCATGCCAATTTGGCAAGCCCTTTGGATGATAACCATGAACCTTGTAGAATTCATGCATTTCTTTGAGCTTGTTTAATGTGGTTGTGTGTTTAATGAGGTGTTGTGATATTTTGGTGGCTACAGAATCATGTTTCTTACCCCGTTTGCATTTGGCAAGCTTATATTTTAGCATTCATATTTTTGCTTCATCTCAAAACTTTGACTTGTGATGCTTCATACCTATTGTTATGTGACCCATTACTTATGTTTTGGTCATCTAACTCTTGTTAAAATGCCATATTATGTTTTCCTAACTATGCGTTGAGTGTTTTGGTCATCTAATGCTTGTTAAAATGCCATATTATATTCACCTAACTATGCCTTGAGTGTTTAATATCATGCTTATTTATTTAGTCCGTAAAATGTTTTTTATAATGTTTGTCTGAGGTAGGCTGAAATCTGTTTTGTAAAACCTACCCCAAGTTAAATTTATACTAACCTTAATCAATAGGGATTAGCATGGATTTAATGTTTTTAGAATATTGGTTCTCCAATCTTAGGGATATATCAAGCATAAATGTTTGGGATCATGGCCCTATTAGGCCAAATAAATTATGTTTTTAATCAAAAATTAGAAATGTTTTCAAATGCTTAATTAGAGTTTTGTTTCGAGCCTATCGTTACCATTAGTGTGGATAGCAGACGGTTTGGCATCCTATTCTATAGGAGTTGGCTTAGTCCATTAATTCACTACCATGGACCTCAATGGTTGGACATTTTTATGTCCAACACCTAGACACATGACCATAGAAACCTTAACCCAAAGAAATCCTTGTTTTGGTACTGGCAACACAGTGGCCCGAATAAAAAAAAATTATTTCTTGACTCTAAGTGATTTTTGTCAAATTTTCTAATATTTTTCCTGAAATGGGTTTTGAATTCCCTTTGCAACAATATCCTTTTTGCCTCTAGATATTTTTGGGTATAAGAGTTATGATTTTTTGAATCTTCATTATTTGGAACCCCAAAATTAGTGATTCACGTCCTGTTCAAGTTATTTTAAACCATTGAATGATTTTTTTGGATTTTTCAAAATGTTTTTCTAGAATATGTTTTAAAATTCCATCAGAAAGGTATCGTTTGTAATTTAATGATTCCAAATGAGTTTGCAATAAGTTTTCAAAGTTCATTCCTCCATTTTCCTAGCATTTGCTATTAGTACTGACTCAGACTTGGTTTCAAAAATTAAGTCCCCTTAGAAAGCAGTTTTTAGGTTTTTTGAAATATTTTTATATTAATCCTTATTGAGTTACCTTTCCAACGATACCTTGTTTACCACTAAAAACATCAGACCAAACAAAAATAAATTCGGGAAGGTGGATAACACGATGCTATCCCCTATATTTGCTGAACTTGGAAAATTGCTTGGATTTTCCCAAACCAATATTTCTAATCATTCGAATGACTCAAAATATATTCAATGATGTTCCCATGGAATATGACTCATGACATAGGTCCCTTTAGGCTCGGATCAAAACTCAAAATTGTTTTCAAAATTAATTTCCATTTCTTATTTAAAATATTTTCTATCATAAAATCTTCAAAAATTTTGATTTTAAAAATCACTCTAATTCTTTCTTTTTAAGGGAATACTCCAACCTTGTTTTCTCAAAGGAATTTCCAACCCTATTTTTTCGAGGGGATTTTCTAACCTTATTTTTTCTAAGGGAACACTCTAACCCCGCTTTTCAAATACTTATCAAAATCTAAGTTTTCTCTCCTCTAAGCTTCATCGGACCATTTATCAACCTTTTTACGCCTAAGATGGCCCTTGAGCCCAAACACATCTCAAAATTACCAATTTGGTTGTTCCTTAATGACCGAGGTCAATTACAAAATACATCTTGATTGTCTTTCCTTTTTGTTTCCATTTGTTTATCTTTAACGCAATTTTTATTATATTACTTTATGCTGAACTAACCCGTTTTCTTGAAGGTGAGTGCATTCATGTCTTCAAAATTTGAGTTGCATTAAACCCAAGGTAATGTTCTACATCAGTATCCCTCTAGTGTTTGACGTGGACTATTCTTTTCTATATCAATATGGATCTTATTTTATCTATTGCTCTATGTTTCTCCTCTTTCTGGGGTTGCATATAGAGATATTAATTAAACTTTTGTAAAAAAATAGATCTAATATTTAAAAATTTGCATTCATAAGAAAGGGATTATACATAAATTATGATCACATGAAAAACCAAGGAAAACTGAGACTTGGATAATTTATGGCTAAATGGTACCAATTTTGGGGGTCGTGAGAGTGCTAATCTTTCCCCATGAGTAAACAACTCATGGACCCTTAAAGATGAACTCTGATATATACAGTCTGTAAAAACAATGTTGTGAGTTTCGTGACTTAGAATCACCAGTTTTAATAGGTATTCGATCATACCTAGCCTAAAATGATCAATGGTGACTCCAAGTCATGGCCAATTCATAATGGTCGTTCAAGACCTGTTGGATAAGCAATTTGTATGGAAATCCTCCATTCACCTTTCACCATATCACACCAAATTCAAATCTCGATCACAGAATGATCCAAAGGCAAATCGCACATTCCTCTTTCATCGTTCTTTAAGTCATAACTTGCCACGTGAGGGTTACACATCACGACAAAAGGTAAGCAGAGTTTTGAGTAAGATAGCCCCTTCATTTGATTCCATGAAGGATAGATGAAGAAGGATTTAAGAAAATTGCCTTTTCATTTGATTTTGTGAAGGATAGATAAGAAGGATTTAAGAAAATAACCTTTTCATTTGATTCCATTAAGGATAGGTGAAGAAGGCTTTAAGTCAACTTCACTTAGTTAGGAAATAGTGAAGTAAAATTGCCTCCTCATTCGATTCTATGAGGGATAAATGAAGAAGGATTTAAGAAAATTACTCTTCATTCGATTCTGTAAAAGATAAGTGAAGAAGGATTTAAGAAAATTTCCTCTTCATTCGATTCCGTGAATGACAGTGAATAAGGCTTTAAGTCAACTTCACTTGGTTAGGACCTGGTCAAGTAAAGTTGCCTCTTTATTCAATTCCTTGAAGGATAGATGAAGAAGGATTTAAGAAAATTGCTTTTTCATTCGATTACATGAAGGATAGGTGGATAAAGATTTAGGAAAATGGCCTATTCATTCATTTTTGCGAAGGATAGGTGAAGAAGGCTTTAAGTCAACTTCACTTGGTTAGAAACCAATGAAGTAAAGTTGCCTTTTCCTTTGATTCTATGAAGGATAGATGAAAGGGCTTCTTTATTCAATTCCATGACGGATAGATGAAGAAAGCTATTGAAAAGGCCAAAAGTAGATGTGGCTTCAGCTTAATCAAAATTGGCATTAAGCCCAAGAGTAGCTAATGGTTCTATCCCTGGGAAATTGACACCAAGCTCAAAAGTAGTTGATGGCTTAGTCCCAGCAAAATTGGCATTAAAAGAAATGAAAAAGCCCAAAAGTAGCTAATAGTTTTGTGCCAGTGAAATTAGCACCAAAATTTGAAAGCCCAATGTCACCACGTACCCTCTCAAGTTTTCCCGCTTAGTTAATGATCTGAAGTAGAAACGTGTTTGACTAAAAAAATATGGTGCTTGGTTGGAGCTTTCGAGTTTATCTCTTGGCCAGGATTTGGATTAGGAGTGATAATATGAAATGGAGAGAAACTGTTGGATAAATCAGTCATCCAACTAGTTTTAGAAAGTTACCATGAAGTAACCATAAATTTGGAGTTGCCATCGACCGTTTCGGGCTAGGCATGATCGGATGGATAGTAAAAACAATATTTCAAGTTATGAAACTCAAAATATTGATTTCAAGATCTACGAGGTTCAGAGATTCATTGGTTGGGTTCGAAAGTCAGTTGCACGTGAGGAAGGATTAGCACTCCTACGATGCCCAAAATAAGTACCCACTAACTATATATTACTTCAATTTGGTCTAGGTTCCATTTAGTTATTATTTAGATATAATCCCCTTTATTGAATGAACTTTTGTGGAAATTGTAAATCTAGATTTTGATAGAAAATTTTATATCACCTATGCACAAAGAAAGTATGAAAAGCACAGGGATTTTTAATGAAAATAATTTTTAGATTAAAATTTGAAAATTCAGATATTTCACGTTAGACATTAAAGAGATATCAACATGGGATATTGCCTTGTAAAAAGTTTTTTATTTTTTTATTATTTTCTTTTTTTAAAAAACAATTTTAAACATGAACATATGATGGTCACTACAAAAAGAAATATGTTAGTAAGACAGAAAAGAAAATAATAATTTCACAAAAAAAATCACACATAAAAGAACATAAGAAAAGATGATTAGGATGTATCTCGTAATTATCTTCGATTATTAAAGAATAACCAAAATGACAATTTTGAGATGTGTTTGGATTCGATGGTTATTTGAGGAATGAAAATGGTTTTAATTGAAACAATCTAGGATATCCGGAGGGAAAGTTTTTTTTTGGATTTTTAGGTAAAATTGGGGTTGGAGTATCTCTTCAGAGAGGTGGGATTGGAGTATTCCAAAGATAAAATTTTGATTTTTTAAGAAAATAATTTGGAATCTCAAACAAATCTAAGAGAGAAAATTCATGTTTTTAGTGGAAAATGGGGTCAGAGTATCCCCTCGAAGTGGTGGGTTTAGAGTATCCCCAAGAATGAAATTTTTTGATGATTTAAGAAAATAGTTAGGAATCTCGAATAAATCCGAGAGAGAAAATTCAAGTTTTTTAATGGAGAATGGGATTGGAGTATCCTCTCGGAGTGGTAGGGTTGGAGTATCCCTTAAAGATGAAAATTTTTAGTGCTTTAAAAGAAAATGATATTTTGGAAAAAAAGGTATTTTGAAAATAGAAAATAAAAAATTTGAATAAAATATAATTTTGTCTTAATCCTTGATCTGAGACAAAAGGGCTTCTATTATAGAAGAGCCAATCGGATGCATTTCAAGAAGTTTGAAAGTTTCTATGATGGCGATTTAAGAGACTGGATTAATTTTAATTCTAAAAAACAAGAGACAACATCGCACTGTCTCCTTTCTCGAATTTATTCTAGGTTTGTCTGAAGGCTTTAGAGGGTAAGCAAGGTATCATTAGAAAGGTAACTCGATGTGGACTAATATAAAATTATCTCAAAAATCCTAGAAAATCACTTTCAAGGCAAAATTAATTTTTGAATCTAGGCCTATTTCGACACTCACAATGTATACAAGGAAAAAGGCATGATGGACTTTGAAAAATTATTCTAGACTTATTTGGAATTGTTAAAGCATAAATAATCCTTTCTGAAAAGAGAACTTTACAAACTTTCTAGGAAAATATTAAAATAATATAAAAAATCACTAGGTGTTCTGAAGCAGCCTAAACAGAATGTATTATGTTGGTTCAGGGTTTTTCGGACAACAAAGGTTTGAAAACTTGTAACTCCCTCATCCGAAATGATACAAGGGAAAATAAGACGCATTGGAAAAGGTAATTCAATGACCTTTAAAGAAAAATATTAGGAAATTCTAGAAAAATCATTTTTGATTCAAAAATAATTTTACAAATTTAGACTATGTTGCTAAAGCTAAAAAAAGGGTTATTCGATTTTTCAAGTTTCCTGGAGGTCAGGCTCAAGCCATGGACATCTGAATGCCTGTGACTTAAAAAAAAAAGTGGCATGGGCATCATGGATTCATTCCATAATCTTGAAGTATTTTGGAATGATTAGACCATACCGCAAATGGAAGTATTAACCTCTAGATTAAAGCATAATATTTTTATCAACTAAAAGGGTCATTTTTGTTTGAAAAATAGTATTATTGAACTTATTTCACCATGAATCTAGACGTAAAATGTTGATTTGTCCCCAAGATTGGAAAACCATATTTGTGAAAATATTAAATCTATGCTAGTCTCCATTTATTGGAGGTAGCATAGACATAGCTTAGGGATTTATTTTGAAAGTCAAAAATTTCAAACAAGAAAACATTTTTGACAAAAATGTTATGAACATAAAGCAAAACACATAAGGGGGGGCGTGGACAACATATTCACATAAGTAAGAGATAATATTTTAACATAGAAGAAATAACAAAAATGCAAGAAAGTGACAAATAAGATGCTTGGAGGTGACATCAAACATCATGTTGTGGGAGATGATATGATCATATTTGAGCAAAGAAAAACATGCTAGAATAATTCCCAAAACAACGTTTTTATGCTATAAACTCATCAAAAGGTTAGGAAATACATGACTATGTTCAAAAACATGTTAGAATGAAGATTGAAAAATGTCTTTTAAATGTGATGGTCGATGTAACATGTCAAAGATGCATGAGCAGGGGTTGTTTTCATGGAAAAAATGATGAGAAACATGATTGGTCACTCAAGCACCATTAAGGCATTAAAAAAAATCATCAAGGCCCTAAAACTACCATTATGTAAAAGTCCTAGAACGGTCATGGAACCATGAATAGCTCACTAAAATGATGAAAATGATAAAAATAAAAAACAAATGGAACAAGGTAGAGAAAATATACTAAAAAGCCTTAAACTTTCCTCTTTACTTGGAGCAACAACTTTAAGATTAGTTTATTCTCTCTTTTTGCTATCATTTGGCAAGAAAAGGATGAAAAGAGCAAGCTTTTTTTGGTTATAATGTTGATGGATAGGAGCTTTAAAGATAAAAGTTGTGACAGTTAAGTTTTTGGAGGTTTTCTGGTAAAGGTTTAGGGGAACTATAAGGATAAACTTTTTGGTTAAAGAATGGAGGTCAATGGAATTATGTTTTGGGAGTGTTTTGGGTTTGGGGTTTGTTAAACATTTTTTTGAAGAGGGCTAAGAACAAGATGGAGATGTTTCTTTATTAGTCTTTTTCCCTCCTTTTGAGCCAAAATTTGCTGCTTTAAAAGGAATGCGTTCAGCCAATGTTTTTGAGCCAAAAGTAAGGGCATTATAGGCTTTCCTTCATTTACTAGGAGACAACTTAAGGTATTATGCTCACTTACTCTTATTTCCATTAGTTCTGCCATGTAAAGTAGGGATGTAGAAAGGCTATAGCAGTTTACAACTAGAAAAAAGCTAAGCATGCCTTCTGACAAACCATATATTTCATGAAAATATCCCTTGTCATTGGCTATTAGGCTTCAAAAATTTGTTTAAATCCAATCATAAGCCTAAAGTCAAAGCTTGGTATGAATTCTAATGTTTTTAGGAAAAAACCATGTTTGAATCAAAATTTTTAAATTAAGGTACAAAGGTTGAAAGATGGCTCGAACTTAGGCAAAAATACCTTCAGGTATTGATACAAAAGGCAACTTTTACCCATGAGTATCATTATAATAAAGTGTGTATTAATACCAAAAGCAAAAAAATTATTTCCAATATTGAGACTACGGCCAATATCGATACATCATGGATTTGTATCGATACTCCTGCTTGTTTGTTAATACATTTTGCCAAAAATCATAATTTAGCTACTATCAAGGCCTATATCAATATAAACATGCTAGGTATTAAAACCATACCTTAGATATCGATAGTACATGTGAAAAGTTGAATTTTGGCAATGTGAGAGTTTGGTTTTGATATTTATGCACCAATGCACCAATATGACTTATATGCACCTTTGGCTCTCTAAATTACCTTGCTTTAGACAGAAATGATAGGAAAATTGACCCGTACTCATCTATAAAAGTTAAAGGATGCTCAAAATAATGACCTCCAATACCTTTGCTGATGGCTCGGACAAAATAGGGTGTCTATAGCTGCCTCTCTTTGGTCGTTGCTGAGTATCAAGAATGGCACAAAGACAAATAAATACTATTTTGTCTGTAGTGAAATGGCGCCTCTTGAGTGCCTGTCGAAAAAATGGATTTGTCAATATTACTTTAAGATAGGCTGCATATATTAGCAATGATCCCAACAGATAAGAAAATTTTAATAAGATTTGTAAGGTTTGACCTTCTTATTAGGTTTATGGTTTCATAGATTTAACCCTCTGAAGAGGCACCAGCTAGTGTGGGTTTTGACTTGATAGGCATCTAGTTCTTTATAAACTAAAGTAGGTAGGTATCCTGCTCCTTAAAGACTGAGGTAGCTAGATGTCTTTCTCTTTAAGGACTAAACTAGGTAAATATCCTACTTTTTGAGGATTGAGGTAGGTAAACATCTTGCTCTTTAAGAAATAAGGTAGGTAAGTGTCCTGCTCTTTGAAGACTGAGGTGGGTAAGTGCCATGTTCTTTGAGGATTAAGGTAGGTAGGTGTCTTGCTCTTTGCTCTTTGAAGACTGAGGTGGGTAAGTGCCATGTTCTTTGAGGATTGAGGTAGGTAGGTGTCCTGCTCTTTAAAGACTGAGGTGGGTAAGTGTCATGTTCTTTGAGGACTGAGGTAATTAGGCATTCTACTCTTTAAGGCTAAGGTAGGTAGGCATCATACTCTTTCAGGACTGAGGTAGGTAGGCATCCTGCTCTTTAAGGATTTAGGTAGGGAGGCATCTTACTCTTCGAAGACTGAGGTAGGTAAGTGTCTTGTTCTTTGAGGACTAGAAAGGAAAGAAGGCATCATGTTCTTTGAAGACTAAAACAAACATCATGTTCTTTGAGAACTAAAAAGACATAAGTTTCGGTATCTTTCTTGAATGGCTTTTTCAATTTACGCACTTGTGAAATGAGGGATTCTTATCTATAAACAGAAATTTGTACCTAAAGTTTTATTTAATTTTGATTTTTGAGAGTAAGAGTTCATGCCTGAAGAACGTTAGTTGCTAAATAATGCAAATGCATACTTAAGTGATGCAAAAGTGATGATTTAAGATCTAATTTAGTAATCAATTTTTTTAGGCCTTTTTAGTCGTTTGACTTTCTACATATTTGATAAAGTGGCTTCTTGCCTTGGGGTTTATTAATCTCACTTTAGATTTCTAGAGGCTTTGAATGTTAAGGCTATTTTTGGGAGATACGAGTGGTTCATGATTGTAAAGGGATGGACTTAAGCTTAAATGGCTCATGTTTGGGGACTTTTTGTTGCATTGAGTTTGCTAATAAGTATAAAGGATTTCTCTTTGCTAATTATGATTCAAATAGTGTCTCGATGGTCTCGGTGGACTATTTTGAACTATGTTTATTATGATAACAATTGGAAAAGAATTTTGACCCTTTATTTTTAGGTTGGGGTTTACTAAAGAGAGGTTTTGAGCATGTTCTCAGGATGTAAGCTCCCAGGTTAAGACTGATGTGGCCCCAAGGTTCATTCTTGGTCTTTAGACATGAAGTAAATCCTTGCAAAATTCCATTTTCCCAAGTAATGCTAGAAAATCCTATTATCAGTTTCATTAATTTATCATGCATTATCAATTAAATGATAAACATGATACAATATGGGATATAGGAGTTACAAAAAGTCCCTGTAAAAAATCAAGTGATTGTATTTCGTTCAAAAAAAATAAGGTACAAGTTATGAAAATTTATGGAATTTTAAGATACAAAAGAGTTTGGAAAGGTTTTCCTAGTTCTTAACCCCTGATGCTGATGACATAAGTCTTCCACGGAGTATTCATAGAGTCTTTTCTCAAATAGTAAATTCTTTCAGTGTTGGGCCACTTTTGAGGAGACTCTTCGAATTGCCCCATAGTGGGGTGCATGTTAGGTTAGGTATTCTCAATTTTTCAAGTACAAGTAAAAATGAAATTTGGTAGAGTAGGTTGCTAGGATAGATGAATTAGTTATGATTTAGTGTTTTGATCAAGGTTGTAAGTATAGATTAAATTGGTGTTGGTTTAGGCTGGTGATAGTTTGGGCATAATTTGTTTTGGGTGAGGGAAAGTCTTACCACTTAAGTCACCCTTTTGGGTTTTCAACTTAAGCTGACTTGTTTTTCTAGATGCTCATTTAAGTTTTCATACTTTTTTTTTGTTTTTTTATAAGAGTGAAAGCAAAAGAAGAATAGGATGTCCTTTCAGGTTTTCATCCTAGAACCTTTTCAAGCATAGTATTTGTTGATAGAATCAGAATTCACAAGATTGGATGGATCATTGCCATCCATCTCGGTTAAGATTAGGGCTCCTTCCAAAAATATACGCTTTACCACGTATAGTCTTTCCCAATTTGGAGTCCATTTTCCTCGAGCATCTTTATGGGTCAAAAGTCGTTTGAGTACTAGGTCACCTTCTCAGAACTGATGAGGATGGACCCTTTTGCTATAGCTCTCATCATGCATTTTTTATATATCTGCCCGTGATAGATGGCTTTCTCTTTGATGAGATTGAGTTGTTCATATCGTTTCTTGACCCATTTGGCCTCTTCAAGTTATGATTCCATCAAAAGTTGAGTAAAAGGATTTCAATCTTGATAGGTAGAATAGCCTCTATGCCATAGACTAAGGAGAAAGTGGTAGCACTCGTAAAAGTTCGTACTACTGTGTAATGGGCATGTAATGCAAAAGGTAGCTTTTTATGCCAATCTTTGCAAGTCTCAACCATCTTTTCAACTATCTTTTTGATATTTTTGTTGGCTGCCTCAACTACTTGTTCATTTTTGGATGATACGGGATGTAATTTTGATGTTGAATCTTGAACTAAGAGCAGACTGCTTGCATCATTTTGTTTTTTAGGTTGCGTGCAATATCTACAAATGATATCCCATTTCTCAAATTTGCATATAATAGATTTGGTGACATTGGCATATGAAGTCGCTTCCACCTACTTGGTGAAATAAGTAATAGTGACCAGAAGGAAATAATGACCATTAGAAGCCTTAGGGGTA
The DNA here is from genome assembly GCA_038382065.1 of Adansonia grandidieri. Lineage (NCBI taxonomy): Eukaryota > Viridiplantae > Streptophyta > Magnoliopsida > Malvales > Malvaceae > Adansonia > Adansonia grandidieri. Next base: position 50,735 of record JBBYHK010489368.1, on the reverse strand, counting down.
ATCAATTTGATTATGTCCATGCCAACATAGAAAAAAGCCATGGGGCTATTATAACATATGGAGGTGTTGGTGGGACATGGATTTTATTCTCGTAGATTTGGCATTTATGGCACTTCCAAGCATAGTTAATGCAATCATTTTTTAGAGTCAACCAATAACAGCCTAATCGAATATTCGTTTCGCCATTAGATATCCATTAGCCTGCATGCCATAAATTCCTTTATGGACTTCCTTGAGAATTCTTTTGGCTTCAGAGGCATCTATGCACCAGAGTAGTATCTGATCCTAACTTTTCTTGTATTGAACTCCACCATCCAAAATGATGCTTGCAGCTATCCTTTGGATGGTTCTATTGTCAGTTTCGATAGTGCACTTAAGGTATTGTTGATCTTTGATGTATTAAAGGATGTCATGGTACCATGGGTCATCCTTTTTTTTTTTTTTACATTTTGACAATGAGCTGAAGTTGTATAGATGCTCATCTAAATAGGAGTAACATCCGATTCTCAATTGATTTTGAACATGGCTGACAAGATGGCTAAGGCATCGATGATTTAGTTCTTTTCTCAAAGTAAATGCTAAAAGCTGATATAATAGAATTTTTTTGTAATTTCTAAGATCAGATTCTTATAATGGATTGATTTAGCATCATGCGTTTTCCATTCTCCTTTTAATTGGTAGATGACAAAGGCTAAATCTAAAAATACGTGTAATGTTTGGACACCTTTTTCAATGGTGACTTGGAGTCCCATGACACAAGCCTCGTATACAGCTATATTGTTGGTGCAGTTAAAGTTTAATCTTACAGTAAAGGGGTAATAGTTTCCATTAGCTGATATAAGAATTGCTTCGATTCCATGTCCCAATGCTTTCAAAGCTCCATCGAATTACATTTTCCAAGACAAACTACAAGGTAGTAACGTCTGCCTTAGATATGCACATTAAGTCTTCATCAAAAAGTTTAAAATTCAAAGTTTAATAGTCATCTATTGCTCAGCTTGCCAAGAAGTCTGCTATTACGCTACCTTTAATGGCTTTCTGGTTCATGTACATGATGTTATATTCAAAAAGCAAGACTTGCCACCTGGCTAATCTCCTTGACAAAGCAAGGGCCTCGTACAAATGCTTAATGGGATCAAGTTCGGCGATCAGCCATGCGGTATGGTATAGCATTTATTGTCTTAACCTCAAAGCTGTCCAAGTTAGAGCACAACATAGCTTTTCTAGGGTTGAATAATTATTTTCATATTTCGTCAACTTTTTACTCAAATAGTAGATAGCCTATTCCTTTTTTCTTGACTCATTATGTTGACATACTATGCAGACCATGGACTTGCTGAAACTAATAAATATAGAATTAAAGGTTGATCGGGCACTAATGGCATAAGTACCGATGGGTCCGAAAGGTAATGTTTAACTTTATCAAAGGGTTTTTGGCATTCCTCATTCCATTCTCTGGGATTTTGTTTTTGAAGTAATTGAAAGATTGGATTGCATTTGTTAGTCAGCTAAGATATAAATCATGCTATGTAGTTCAACCTTCCTAAGAAACCCTTCATTTTTTTTTGGAGTTCAAGGTGGTGGCAAGTTTTGAATGGCCTTGACATTGTAAGGATCAACTTTTATTCTTTTTTCACTTACAATGAAGCCTTTTGCTAGATGTAACACTGAATGTGCATTTAGTGAGATTTAACTTGAGCAAATATTTACAGAGCTATTTGAAGAGTTTTGTAAGTCGACCATGTTTTCACTCTCCTTTGGTGATTTGGTGATCATATAATCCACAGAGACTTTTGTTTACTTGTGCATGAAGTCATGGAACAATGTTACCATCACCTTTTGATAGGTTTTCCTAGCGTTCTTCAGCTTGAACGGCTTCATTTTACAGCAAAAAATGCCCTACATCGTCACGAAGTGGTCTTTTCCATGCCTTGACTGCCATTTTAATTTGGTTGTAACCCAAAAATCCATCCATAAAGGAAAATAGCATATTTTTGGAAGTGTTGTCTACTAAGGTGTCGATATGGGGTAAAGAGAAATTATCTTTTGGATTACCTCGATTCAGGTCCCTATAATCTACACATATTTGCACTTTAGTATCTTTTTTAGGAACTGGGACTATCTTGGCTACCCATTCAAGGTATTTGGCTATTTCAAGAAATCTACCTCAAATTGCTTTTTCACTTCCTCTTTGATCTTCAGTAGCATTTCAGGTTTCATCCTTCTAAGCTTTTGTTGTATGGGCTTACACCTAGGTTTAAGGTAGAATTATGTACCATAATGCTAGTGTCTAATCCGAGCATGTCTTGATAGGACCAAGCGAACATATCCCGATATTCTTGGAAGAGACTTATTAGTTCAGTTTGGGTTAATTAGCTTATGGAGGTTTCAATTTTGACTTCTTTTTTATCTTTTTTTTTTGTTTCCAGGTTTATAGTTTTAGTGGGTTCTTCATAAGGTAATATTTGTTTTTCTTCTTATTCAATTAGTCTCAGCAGGTCCAGAGGTAAGGGGTTCTCTTCAAAATCCTTTTTAGCCTTGACTTCACTGGTGCAGATTGGTTGCTCAAAATTGATATCTAAAGTCTCAGTATGAATACTCATGTCACCTTCATTCGGGTACCTAAAAATATGGAAAAAGAACAATATAGGATAAAAAATATATAGAAAAAGGGCTAATAGTTGGCAAAAACTACGAAAATGAACACAAAGGATGAAACACATAATGCTTAGTCATTTTCATTAATAATACTTAATAAAAAGACGCCTATATGAAAGATCCTACAATGCTCTTAGGTAGAAGCATGTAGGTTTAGTTCATACCATTACTTTGAAAGATACTTAAATAGTACAAGAATCTCAGTTTTAGTCAAAACACATGGAACAAATCTAGGAGGGCAGAGACTAGTCTTCTAGTTTATTGCTGACATCTCTGGTTCACTAATTGCATTAATAGAGAGATCCACAAATGCTTTATTCAGTATGAGCATAAAATTGGCAAAGCCGGTATTCACATGGCCTTCTAGGTGAAAACTTTCTCGAAGCGGTAGAAACATTATTGGTTTATATCTCATGTCTTGTCCCAACAGATGTGCCATCCTTTTCTCATAGTTCTTTTGTGCTTCTTTTCTTTTTTGCAATCCCCTAGGCTTGAATCCTAACCCTCTTTTGTCGATTTAGTTGACAATTTTCAAGGCTTTGGCAATCCTTTGAAGGTGCCTTCTGAGTCTCTTTCTGGCCCAAACACCTTTGCCAATGGTTAACTTTAGATCCATATGAGTGTTCTTCAATAAATGAGACTCATGTATTGGCAACCCCTCCTTGACATAAGTGGCATTGGCAAACTCAAAGGATTGAAATGAGGGTTTTGGGATATCTTCATCAGGTTCAATAACTAGGCATCAGTTGAGGTAGCAGCAATGATTCTTCTTCTCCTCCAATGCTGACAACTTTGTTTATGATGATGAATTTCAACTTTTAATGCAATGATGATGGCACTGCCCCTACAGAGTGAATCCAAAGCTTTCCCAATAGGTAGCTATATGATGGATCAATATCTATTACATTGGAACTCTATTTCATAAATGCATGGGTTGATCGAAATGGAATAGTGATGCTTCCTATGACATTTTTGCAAGTTCCATTAAGCACTAGCACAACTGTGTGACTATTCTATATATGAGTTGCATCAATAGAGAGCTTGTTCAAGTATGACACAGGCATTACATTGAGAGTCGACCTATTATCAATAAGCACTTTAGGTAACGTGCTACCTTTATAATATATGGTTATGTGGAGAGCTTATAGTTTCCTCTTTCTCGATAAAGGATTTCATCACCGCTGAAAGATATATAGTTGTCGGCAGTGATGTTACTTACTAGGCCGTCCAATTGACCTATTGGGATGTCTAAAGGAACATATGCCTTATTCAGGACTTGGGGAGAGCATTTTTGTAGCTTTAAAATACAATAGTAGTGACAGCATAGATATCTTTCCAGGATACTTGTTTAATTGATCAACGATGCTATATGCACTGTGCTTGATGAGCTTAAGGAAATTTATAGCTTCTTTCTCACTACTGGCTTCTTGATAGCTATCAGATCTGAGTCTTTGGTCATAGACTTCGATGCTTAAGAAACAAGAGTAATGTTCTTTTGCTGAGCTTCACTTCTTGATGCAGCTAGGGAATAAAATCTACCACTCTGAGTTAGGTGGCTTACCCATGAAAAGTCATTGTTTGCTGCTTACTGACTATATTCTTTGGTGATTAAGGTTTTTCTTTTGTATTTCAAAAGAACTACCTTATCTTTCTTATAAGGGAAAAGGGATGGAAGTTGATTAATTATCTTTGGCGTGGGCTGAACAAGGGTAGCTTTAACTTTTGATCAGTTATCGAACAAGACCAATGACCTTTCAACCCTATAAGAAAGATTGCTTCTATCTTTCTTTGTGGCATTGATAGACGGTACCGCATTTGCTAATTGTATATATGAGGCTTAATTTTAATCGTAAAATTCAATGCTGCCTTCATTCATTATTCTTTGAACCATAACATGAAACTTTTTGCACTTTTGAAAAGTGTGGCCATAGACAGTATGGAAATCATAAAAGTCATCGGCTTCTTTTTTCGTCCTTTGAACCTTGACCAATTTGGCTTGTACCAGATTTTTTTAGACCAAATTAATTGGTGTTTTGACCTCATCTAGGTTTTCTATGATCTCACAGTCTTCTTCAATAGCCATTCTACTCACATTTAACTCAGCAGGAGTTTGAGATGAATTAGCTCTAGTACTAAATTTTGATTGTTGTCTAGCCTCCACTTTTTTTCCCTATGCCCTTAAAGAAATCTCTTTTGCCTGAGTCACTTTTTATGGTTTCATCAATTATTCCACACAATACAACATCTACGAAGCTTCTTAGGATTCTCTTCAATAGCTCCTCATAATAAGGTGCTTATAATATGCTGATAAATCTAATAATCATTTTTTTCTTTATCAACAAAGGTGAATCTAGGCAGCTCTTTCATCTACCTCAAAGTGTATTGTTTGAAGCTTTTTTTCAACTCTTTTTTCCATGTTCATGAAAGAGGAATAATTTGGAACCCAATTGATGTAGGTCTCACCTCGTCTGTGGCATTAATAAATGGATCGATGTATTAATCCCACTCCTCATAGAACTTAATTTTAGATCGGTCTATCATCCCTTAAACTATCTCTAGGAGAATAGGTAGTGTTGTATAGTATGCCATTGACAGTAGCGGTAATGTAATGGTTCAATGGTTTCTTTACTCTAGTTTTCAACATCCAACATATCCCTGCCTTCACAAAAGCCTACCATACCATACTCATCAGGGTTTTAACTTCTTTGATGCTTATTCTAACCCAACATCTTTTCCCTTTGATAACCGCATTCTCTCTTGGCTCTGCATGGTTAAGAAGTAGATTGGCTCCAATGTTAGGTCTAAGCCCTTGTTTGACTTTAATCACACTTTTTTCTAGCAGATCGTGTACCTTTCTTTTAAATAAGGTGCAATTTCAATAGAGTAGCCTTATGCCCTAGCGTAGTACTCATAATAGGCATTCTCATCATCCCATTTAGGGTATGGAGCTGATCTTAGGTTTGTGAATACTGGGGTCACTAGCTAACCGATCAATAGACGGGAGTAAATTTCTTTTTAAAAGTAAGGAAGTGGCTCAAAATGTTCCATTTCTCAAAATGCTTATTGATTTTTTGGAGCTTTTGCATTGTTTGTGTCATGAGATGGGACTCACCTTTAGATCCCTTGATTAGGATTTGAATTAAGTGTGATATGGTGAAAGTTGAAGGGAGGACAATCGGATGAACATCTTATCTAACCAGTTTTTGATGGCTATTATGAAATGGCTATGACTTAAAGTTGCCTTCAACCATTTTGGGCTAGGTATGATCGAATACCTATTAAAATAGATTGTTCTGAGTTACAAAAATCAAGACACTAATTTTATAGACTATGTATACCAGAGTTTGTCTTTAAGGGTCTAGGAATCGGTTACACATGGGGAAAGATTAGCTTGCCCACGATGACCATAATTGGTACCATCTAGCCATAAATTATCAAAGTTACAGTTTCCCTCAATTTTTTATTCAATCATTATTTATGTGCAATCCACTTATTATGAATTTGAATTTTTAAAAATTGGATCGGGGTTTTTATGGTAGAAGTTCAATTAATATCTCTCTATAAAACCTAGAAGGGAGGAGAAACATAAAGAATTTAGTAAAATGAGGTCAAGATTGACTTGGAAGGAGATACTCTACGTCAAGCATTGAAGGGATACTGACGTAAAACATTACCTCTTATTTAATGAAATTTGAGTTTTTGAAAACATGGATGCAAATCACCATTAAGAAGAGAAACAGGTTAGTAAAGCATAAAAGAATATAATAAAAATTGCATTAAAGATGAATAAATGAATAAAAAAGGAGGGACGATTAGGATGTATCTCATAATTGACTCAGTTATTAAGGAATAATCAAATTGACAATTTTAAGGCATGTTTGGGCTCAAAGGCCACCTTAGGTGTAAAAAGGGTGATAAAGATCCATGGATTCACAGAAGAGAGAAAACTTTGATTTTTGATAGATTTTGAAAAAGTAGGGTTGGAGTATCTTCTTAGAGAAAACGGGGTTGAAAAATCCCTTTAGAAAAGGTGGTTGGAGTATCCCCTCGAAAAAATAGGTTGGAGTGTCCAGTTGAAAAGAAATAAGTTAAGTGATTTTTGAAAATCAAAATTTTTGAGATTTTTGAATAAAATAAATTTTAAGAAGGAAAATATTTTAAATAGAGAATGTAAATTAATTTTGAAAACAATTTGAGTTTTCTATCTAGCCTAAAGGACTTATGTTTTGAGTCAAGACTCCATGGGAAAAATCACTGAATATATTTTGAGTTATTCGAATGACTAGAAATATTGGTTTGGGAAAATTTAAGCAATTTTCCTAAGTTTAGCAAAGACAAAAGATAGCATCGCGCTATCCACCTTTTCGAATTATTTCAGTTTAGTCTGATGGTTTCTAGTGGTAAACAAAGTACCATTTGAAAGATAACTCAATAAGGATTAATGTAAAAATATTCCAAAAATACTAGAAAATTGCTTTCTAGGCGGAATTAATTTTTGAAACTGTGTCTACATTAGTACTGACAGCAAATACAGAAAAAAGGGAGTAGTGAACTTCAAAAATCATCTTGAACTCGTTCAAAATTATTAAATTGCAAACAATACCTTTTCGAAAAGGGAATTTTATGAACTTTTCAAAAAAATGTTTAAAAAATCCAAAAAAATTCGTTTGATGGGTCAAATTACCCAAATAGAATATGGATCACTAATTCTAGGGGCTTTAGACAGCAAAGAATCGAAAAAATCATAACTCCCATATTAGAATGATCCGAAGGCAAACAAGGTATCATTCTAAAGGTAATTCAAAGCCCTTTCAAGAAAAAAATGCTAGAAAAATTCCTAAAAAATCTTTTGGAGTTATAAAATTATTTTTTCAATTCAAGTCACTATGCTGCCAATACCAAAACAAAGGTTTCTTTGGGTTAGGGCTTTTGTGCTCACGTGCTAATGTGTCAAACATGCAAATGTCCATTCATTGAGGTCCATGGCAGTGAAGTAACAAATCAATCTAGCTCCCATAGAATGGGCTATCGAATTGTCTGCTATCCTTACCAATAGTCATGGTAGGCTCAAAACAAACCTTAAATTAAATACTTGAAAATATTTTTAATTTTTAATTAAAAACAGAGGCCATGATCCCAAACATTTATACTTGATATATCCAACAAGATTGGAGATCCAATATATTAAAAACATTAAATCCATACTAATCCCCATTTATTAAGGTTAGTATAGATTTAACTTGGGGTTGTTGTACAAAATCAAATCTTAGCCCACGTCAAACAAAAATTATCACAAACATATTATGAACTCAACATACAAACAAGGCACTAATCAGTCAAGGCATGCTTAAGCATTCAAAATATGACATTTAAATAAATAAATCATGCTTAAAATGCTAACAATGGCATAGATGACATGAATATGCAAAATAAACATGTAGTAGCATAAACCATTGTATGAAAATGTCAAGGCAAATACCAAATCAGTAAAAAAGAATGGCCAAATATATTAGCATGATACAAAGAAATGTGTCTTGGCAAAACTTGAAAATTATCATGTTTGCAACTACTAAAAAACCATAGAAGAACGTGGTCATGATCATGCTCATGTCATTCCATGATTTAATGTGACCATATTTAGAAAGGAAGATACAAACAACATGGAATTCATATGGAGAGCATTGGAAAAGCAACCATTAAATATAAAAATAACAATGGCAAAGAAATGATTTCACTAAACAAAAGAAACAACATGAAGTATACCTAAATTGCCTTGTTTATTATTTTTAATTTTTTTTCCTTTCTTGGCATTTTGGTGGCTGAAAATGAGAATGAATTTTTTTTGGTGAAGGTGGAAGTTGAAGTTTTCTTTGGGAAATTTTTTAGGCTGGTGGCTGATTGAAGTTTTTTTGGAGGGGGAAGTCATGTTCTCGTATGTGAAGCAACAAAGTGTTGTTTATAAAGGGTGATAGGAAAACTAAAAAAAAAAAAATAGGGTGAGGGGGATAATTTTGTACATTGTCTCCCCAAAATGATGAGTCATTATGTACTAGGATGTGTTTTCAAATTTTAATTGGTCCAAGTACTAGTATTGAGTACCAACTAACCACCAAAGTTCCAAAATGTCCCTCAAAAATCACTTTTTGCCATGTAATACCCTACCATTAAGCTAATTGGGTCCTTAAAAAGGATCATTAACCCAACCCAATAGGCTCAAAATTAATTCAAGTAATGGACATATTGAATCAAAATAATTTTAATAAGGCCCTTAAGAATTTCAAAATATTTAGAAAGATGACCCAATACAATTAAATAAAGTAGGCCCAAATAAAACAATGAAATATCCACGTATGTGCTATTTTATTTAGTATATATTTCTAAAGGGTTGGTTTTAAATTAAATAATTTATGACTAATATAATTAAATAAAATAGGCCTAAATAAAATAATTAAATATGCATGTAGGCCTTAGTTTATTTAATATATATTTCTTAAGGATTACTCTTAAATTAAATAATTTATGACCCAATATAATTAAATAAAATAAGCTCAAATAAAATAATTAAATATGCACGTGGCCCTATTTTATTGAATATATATTTCTTAAGGCTTGGTCTTAAATTAAATAATTTATAACTTTACCTTAGCTAGGAATGATGGGGATTGAAGATGAGATTGTAAGAATAACCTCAACAGTGCCTTGGACAATGGCTTCTGATCTTTCGAATGTCGACCTGAATAAAATAAGGTGTTTACAATTTGTATTATGGGATTATACGTTCTAGGCTGTGTTTTGAATGGGATTCAGCTCAAAACTCATTATCAAAACAATCCTAGTAGAATAGACTGATTGTGGCATTGATGAGTAAGGGTTAAAACCTAGATGCAACATGCTCGGGAAGTACATACCTTATGCTGGATGTGGATTTCGATTGAACTTAGCAAGACTTTCGCTGGCATCATTCACCTATTTTTCCTTACCCTTAGTTGTTGACTTCTTGATCGGCTTGGATGATGCTCTAATGGATATCTTGCCACTTTTGATAGCGTTATTGATCATTTCGCTTGATATTAACCATATCGGTAAACTTTTTCATAGCATTTCCCACCAAACTTTCATAGTAAGGAGCTCACAAAGTGCTGATAAATGTGACCTCATCTTTTTCTCTATTAAGAGAAGGTGAACTTGAGCTGCTTCCTTTCTCCACCACTGAGGATATTGCCAGCAGCTCTCAAAGGCTTTCTTTTCCATGTTTATAAGGGAGAGACGATCCAAGGCCTAGTTGAACACATGCTTATATTGATCCAGAAATATGCGAGCCAGATTTGCCCATGTCTAAATCCTTATGGGATCGGGCTCTATATACCATCAAATAGCTGCCCTAGTTAGACTATCCTGAAAGTAGTGAATTACCAACTTTTCACTCTCTTCACATTTAGCCATCTTATGGTAGTACATGCGAAAGTGTACTGTGAGGTTTATAGTCCTATTATACTTTTCAAAACTAATATTTTAAATTTAGGCGCGATGATAAGATTGAAAACTAGTCCCAAAGATTTTAACTCTACAATCCCAAATTTGTCACTTCCCTTGACAGCTCGAAAATGCTTTTCTAGTGACTGATACCTGTCTAAGTCTTCATCATTTTTTGAGGACCTCTTTGCTTTTTCTTGTTCCATTTGCTCATCGAGATCTAGGACTATAGGCCTTATCGGTGAAGAGCCTGTACCCTAAAATCCTTGAACCAAATGAGGTACTACTACAGGGTTAATGTAAATAAATGGTTAAGTAGAAGGGATATTTGCTGCCAAACGATGCTATCCATGTAATGCCTCTTTCTGAGCATTGGTGGCTTCAATACCACCATTTAAGTTGCTCTTAAGATTAGTTGGTTAGTTGCTTGCATCGACTATGCTCATTTGCACTTTTCCCTTCAAAGCCTCAGATAATAGCTTAGCCAATTCCATAATCTGAGCTTGAAGTTCTTCATTCTTACAGAGTGATTGTTCTTGAGACTCTTTATACTTGATTTCAAGTTTCTCAATGCAGGCTTGGTGATTATTGTTATTAGTTTTTGACAAATGTGAATGTTATACTGATGATGAACTATAACTTTTGTATTTTAGAGCACTTTTACTTTAGATTATTATCAAATTTAAACTTTTATTGTGCGTCGTGAGCACATTTGATGAAATCAAGATAAGTATGCAATGAGATGACAATTAACATAAATGCATAAAGTAGTAAAAGAATTAGATTAGTCATGCAAATACACGTGGAACAATCAGACTTAAGGAGCAACTTCATCAATAGTATCTTTCATTAAAGCAACAAAAATCCCAAATTACACATGATTACATTAGGAAACTACCTGACATGGTTACATTGCTTGATACATGTTCCATAAAATATAATAATTCTTGTTCATGGGTTTCAATGGCCCAGATGTCACGTGTCAAGGATCGAGTTACATCAATCATGTTCTCAGCCTCCAACTAAGCTACCTGAATCTACTTAGTGAGTTGACAATGATGGTCCTAATAGTTTTAGCGTGCATGATTAACCAATTAAAGCTATTTTTGCTCTTGTTGTTCGGTGGCTCTTACTAATTCATTAACTTGGCCCTAGTAAGCTTGAAGAGAATGCTCTAAATCTTGAATTATAAGGGTCAAGGTCTCATTCTCAACCAAGTTTGCTCTTAAATCTTGGATTTGAGCTTCTAGTCGTCCATTCTTCCTTCAGTAAGTTGACGTAAGGGCACAAGACCTAACAAGCTTTTCCCTATTAACCTTGGCCTTTTCTTTACATTGATGTAGTTCATTCTTGAGGGTAGCAATTTCTACATCCCACTCAACTAATGACTTACTAAGGTGCCAAGACTTGCTTGCTTTGCTAAAAGCCATATAATTTTTCCTTAAACTTTTGAGATCCTCCTTGAAGTGGCTTTTCTCCTTAACAACTAGTTTATCTACCATCCCAGAGATAGAGGTCTATTTTTAATTGACTTTTTCTTCCTTTAAGCGATTTATTTCCTTGGCGAAGTTTGCCTTTTCTTGTTCAAACTCATGCTTGAGCAATTTCATCTCAAAGGGAAATTCATCAACTGATACTTATGATATTCCAACAATAGACAAAATTAAGGAGTCAATTGATACTACTTCCTCTCCACTTTTCTATGCAATGGGTTTGTCTCCAAGCATTGAAAGCTAGCTAAACTTTTGACTTGTAATCAAGCTCGCCATAATTGAAATCCCATTGCTCTAGGTCTTGGACAAAGGGAATAAATTGTCGACACTAAATTTATCATAGGACTAGGATGGGTGTATAGCTAGTGCTTCCATATAATCCTATGTGGCACACAACTATAATCTCCAAATCAGTATATGATTGTCTGCAGTGAAAACTAAGGGACCTTCCATGTCACTTTTTTTCCACTAAGGTTCCAATGCTAGACCTTTTGCTCCTTGGACTTGTCTTAAGGACCTGTCTTCTTAAGGACCTTGGAGATAAGGCCAAATCTTCAAGACTGAAAGTGAAACATCGATGTATTGGGCTCCAAAACTGAGATGCCACTCATAACAAACCAATATCTAAACAGACTTGGAGTAAAAGGACTATGTCTATATATACTTTTGTAAATAATTCTTTCTCGATATTATCTTAATTACTCCATACATACTTCAGACCTTGCCAATCGTTCTGACAGTACCCTATTTTGACCTTTTCGTGTATTTCTGAGACATTATTGAGTTTCAGAACATCCCCATCTTCACATTACTAACGCTCTGACCATGCTCGGACCTCATCAAAAAGCTTCATATCTGAAGTGGACTGTTACTCCATGATAGACAACCCTTAATAAACACTAAACCATTGACCAATTGTCTTATAATGACGATGATTATGATAAATGAAGCATGCATCAAATAGAAAAACAAAAGGAAATAAGTTAGAGACCGTATGAAATAATAATCATAAAAAATAAAGGTATATATAAAAAATAGCAACAAGAATACATCATAAAAATTGCCTCGATAATAGCTGGTACGATGCCTATGGGTAGGCATACAATAGAAAATAAATGGATAGCATAACAGCGTATCCGAGTTAAAATTGCCTTTAGCAAGGTAACACGATACCTTGCAAAGACAAGATTGACCAATTAAGTGGCAACATTTGTTTGTCACCACCTATGAAAAGTACATGTTAAGCAGTGTAGGGATAGTCTGATTGTTTTTTTTAGTCAGATATCATTTTTTTTAAGATGAGATGGGCCATTTTTTACGATAACATTCATTCATTATCACCTACTTATTAAAGAGGGTTAGCCATAAAACATAATAGCATACCCTAAAAATGATCATGAAATAAAATAAAAAATATAGGCAACAATTTCTATTATCATCTACATAACATGGTGGATAAGAGTAAAGGTAATAAGTGTTTCCCCAAGTGACCCTATTCTTCAGGTTATTCTAGCAGCCCCTTAGAACGGTTTGACATGGTTTAGCCCAAAGGGTTCATTATATCATTTTAAGTGGATACTTAAATTTGTATCCAAATTGTTCTTCTATCCCATAAAGATAGCTAAGGCACCTCGATCCTAGGCCCATCGCAGTTTGGCAGAATAGGTTCGATCTTGTGGATGTATTTCCCTATGCAAATGCAAAGGGGCACTTACGAAAAACATAAGTAATTTACTCCTCAAAAGGTCATACCATGCCTATGCGAAGGGATACTCATGAAGGCGAATAGCTCACTTCCTCCTAGTAAGGGATTGTAACCTTACTATGGTGTTTGATGGAAATCTAATGCACATGCTAGTGCGTAGTGTATCTTAGGGAAATAATCAAAACTTTTGTTTTACTCCCATAATACCATCTTTATTTGAGTCAATATTTATTCAAGGACAAAATAGTCCTTGACAAACATAAGGAAAAACCATGAAAGATGAAAAGTTAATAAACAAAGGTGGAAAAGGATTACAACCAAGTAATGATGGAATTTGAAAAAGCCACGAATCCAGCGAGATATAACTAGTCATAGGCTTAACTTTCTAAATGGTACCCAGCGAAGTCACCAAGCTATCACCATGTACCCCTTCATGTTTTCTCGTTTATTTCGGATGATCTAAAGTGGGAACGTGTTCAACTAAAAAAATATGGTGTTTGGTCGAAGCTTTTAAGTTATCCTTTGGCCGAAATTTGATTAGGCATGATAATATGAAAGGGAGAGAGTGCCAGACAAATCGCTTATCTAACTAGTCTTTGAAAGTTACCATGAAGTAACCATAAATTTAGAGTCGTCACCAATCATTTCAAGCTAGGCATGATCAAATGCCGATTGCAAACAATATTCCAAGTTACGAAACTCAAAATATTGATTTTAAGGTCTACAAGGTCCAAAGATTCATTAGTTGGGTTAGGGAGTTATTTACACATTGGGAAGGATTACCACTGCCGTGACGCCTAAAATCGACACCCGCTAACTATATCTTGCTTCAGTTTGGTCTAATCAGTTCCATTTAGCCATTATTTAGATATAATCCCCTTACCGCATGAACTTTTGTAGAATTTATAGATCTAGGTTTTGATAGAAAATTTTATATTGCCTTTGTACTATAGAAGTATGAGGATTATAGTAGTTTTTGATGAAAATAATTTTTGGATTAAATTTTGAAAATTTAGATATTTCGTGTTAGGCACTAAAGAGATACTGACATAGCACGTCGCTTTGTAAAAATTTTATTATTTTTATATTATATTTTATTTTTTTAAAGAATGATTTTTAAACATGAATGTATGATGGTTACTACAAAAAGGAAATATGTTACTAGAATGAAAAAAAAAATTTCACAAAAAATCACACACAAAAAAATGTAAAGAGGGACGATCAAGATGTATCTCGTAATTGTCTTCAAATATTAAAGAATAACTGAAATAATAATTTTGAGATTTTTTTGATTTAGTGATAATTTAAGGAATGAAAAAGGTTTTAATTAAAACAATCCAAGATATCTAGAGGGAAGAAAATTTTTGGATTTTTAGGTAAAAATGGGGTTTGAGTATCCCCTCAGAGAAGTGGAGTTGGAGTACCCCCAAAGCTAAAAATTTTGACATTCTAAGAAAATAATTAGGAATCTCGAATAAATTTGAGAAAAAAATTTAAGTTGTTTGATGGAAAACAGGGTTGGAGTATCCCTTTAAAGTGGTGGGGTTGGAGTACCCCAAGAACAAAAATGTTTAATGATTTAATAAAACAATTACAAATCTTGAATAAATCCATGGGAGAAAATTTAATTTTCTTAATGAGGAATAGGGTTAGAGTGTGCCTTTGGAGTGGCAGGGTTAAAGTATCCCTCAGAGATGAAAATTTTTGGTTTTTTAAAAGAAAAGGATGTTTTGGTAAAAAAGATGTTTTGAAAACATGAAATAAAAAATTCAAATAAAAAATATTTTTATCTTAAGCGTTGATCTAAGACGAAAGGGCTTCTATTATAGGGAAACCAATCGGATGCATTGTGAAAAGTTCAAACATGTCGATGATGGCGATTGGGGAAACTAGATTAATTTTAGTTCTAAAAAAAAAAATAAGGGATAGTGTTGTGCTATCTCCCTTCCTGAATTTATTCCAAGTTTGTCCAAAGGCTTCAAGGGGTAAGCAAGGTACCTTTGGAAAGGTAACTCGATGTTGACTAATAAAAAAAAATATCAAAAATCCTAGAAAATCTTTTTATAGGCAGAATTAATTTTTGAAGTTATGCTTGTTTTGATGCTAGTAACATATACAAGGGAAAAGGTATGATGGGCTTTAAAAAATTGTTCTGGACTTATTCAGAATCATTAAATCATAGACAATACCTTTTTAAAAAGGGAATTTTTCAAACTTTCTAGGAAAAATATTACAATAATACAAAAAAAATCATCTAACAGGCCAAAACAACCTAAACAAAATGTACAGTGCTAGTTCCAAGGGTTTCAAGCAACAAAGGATTGAAAAATTGTAACTCCCTCATTCAGAATGATCTGAGGGCAAACGAGACCTTTAAAAAGTAATTCAATGCCTTTTAAGGAATTATATTCATTTGTGATCCAAAAATTATATTGCAGATCCAAACTATAATGCTACTAGAGCCAAAAATAAGGTTATTTGATTTTTCAGGTTTCTTGGAGGTCAAACTTGAGCTGTGGATATACAAATGTCTGTGACTTAGAAAAAATAGTGACATGCACATCATGAATTTATTCCATGATCATGGAGTATTTTGGGATGATGAAACAACCTCCTGACCATGCTGCAAATGAAGGTATTAATCTCAAAATCAAGGCTTAATTTTTTTATCAACTAAAAAGTTCATTTTTGTTTTTAAAAAACAGTATAATTAAACTTATTTCACCATGAGTTCAGACTAAAATATTTGATTTGTCCCCAAGATTGTAAGACAAATTTTGGGAAAACATTAAATCCATGCTAGCCTCCGTCTATTAGAGGTAGCATAGACTTAGCTTGGGGATTTATTTTGAAAATCAGATTTTTCAAACAAGAAAATATTTTTGATGAAAATGTTATTAACATAATGCAACATACATAATAAAGGGCATGGACAACACATTCACACAAGCAATAGATGATATTTTAAAATAAAAAAGATAACCAAAAAACAAATAAGATGCATGGAGGTGACATCAAAGATCATGTAATGGGAGATGATGTGATCATATTTAAGCAAAAACAGCATTTTTATTCCATAAAACTCATCAAAATGTAAGGAAATACATGAATATGTTCAAAAACATGTTAGGATAAAGATTCAAGATTGTGTTAAACTTGTGATGGTAGATGTATCATGTCAAAATGCATGGACAGGGTTGTTTTGATGGCAAAAATGATGAAAAGCATGACTGGTCACTCAAACACCGTTAAGGCATCAAAAAGATCATCAAGGCTGTAAAACTACCATAACCAAGGCCACAATAATGCATAAGAGTCCTAGAATGATCATGGCACCATGAATGGCTCACAAAAATGATGCAAATGATAAAACCAAAAAACAAATGGAACAAGGTAGAGAATATATACCAAAAAGCCTTCAACTTTCCTCTTTCAGTTTCTCCCTTTTTTTTTGCTATTGTTTAGTAAAAAGAGAATGAAAAGGACAAGCTTTTTTGGTTATAATGTTGATAGAGAGGGGCTTTTAAGAATTAAAGTGTATGAAAGGTTAAGTTTTTAGAGGTCTTCTTGTAGAGGTTTGGAAGAGCTACAGGAATGAAGTTTTCGGTTGAAGAATGAAAGTCAATAGAATAGTGTTTTGGGAGTGTTTTGTTGTTGAAGGTTTTATTGGAGATGGCTGAGAACAAGATGGAAATGTTTTTGAGTTGGTTTTTTTCCCTCCTGCTGAGCTAAGATTGACTTTTTTATATAGAGTGTCTTCAGCCATTTTTTTTAGCCAAAAGTAAGGGCATTGTGGGACTTTCCTTCATGTACTAAGAGATAACTCCAGGTACTATGTTGAGTGGCTCTTATTTCCATTGGTTCTGCCATATAGAGTAGCGGTGCATAAAGGCTATAATAGTCTACACCTAGAGAAAAGCCAAGCATGCCCTTTGACAAACCATATATTTCATGAAAATGCCCATTGTCATCAGCTATTTGGGGTTCAAAAATTTGTTTAAATCCAATCATAAGCCAAAGTTGAAGCTTAGTATGAATTCTGATGATTTTAAAGGCAAAACTAGGTTTAAATCAGATTTTCAAATTAAAAGTGCAAAGGCTAAAAGATGGCTCGAATTGGGCAAAATGCCTTGGTGTATCGATACAAAACATTTTGTATCAATACACAAGGAAACTTTTACCCATGAGTATCGATACAATAAGGTGTATATTGATACCATAAGCAAAAACTTATTGTCAGTCTCGAGACTTAGATGCCTATATCGATACTTCATGGATTTGTATTTATACTCTTGCTTATGTGTAGATACATTTACCAAAAATCATAATTTTAGCTATTGCCAAGGCCGATATTGATGCAAACACTCTAAGTATCGAGACCACACCTTAGATATCAACACCAACTCCTCTTATATCGATACTACATGTGAAATTTTGAATTTTGGCTATGTGAGAGCTTGATTTTGATACCTATGCACAGAGATGACTTGTACATACCTTTTGCTCTCTGAATTAACTTACTTTGGACAAAAATGATAGGAAATTAACCTGTGCCTATTTGTGTAAACTAAAGGATGCTCAAAATAATGACTTCCAATACCTATGATGATGACTTAGATTAAATGGGGTGTCTATACTCAAAAATAGCTGATGGCTCAGTCCCTACGAAATTGGCACTTAAATGTAAAAAAATGATGCAGTTGGTTGTATGTATATATACATATATATGTAAAAAAAATCTTTTTTTGTAAAAAGGCTTATATAGCCCGAACAAAACCATGTCTATTTTGGTCTTTGCCTATTCCCAATTCTCGACAATAGCTAAAAGGGGTAGTTGTTGACTCCTAATTTTGTCTAAGCCCTTTCTTGACAATCCAAAAATATCTGAGACAAGAACTTGGTGGCGGCTTAAGGTAGACTAAACATTTTCAAGACCTCTTCAATCATGACTAAATGGTTGCACGTGCACGTGATAGAAAAATTATCATTAGAGAACAAATCTTAGATAAAAAGGTGAGTATTAAGGCAAAATAATTTGCTTTTAACTTTATTCTTCTAAAATTTTGAAATTTATTTTTACAAATGCTACCATGGTCAACTTTCTCATTTTTAGGAATTTTTAAGATTTTTTTTTGTAAAATATGAAAGTTGACTGTCGTATACTTTTATCGATATGCAGTATTTATTCTAAAGAATAAAAAATATTCAAAAAAATTCATATTATCATTTTATACCACGAGGTATCAAGTTGTCAAATTTACCAATTAATTTTAAATTTTGCACCTATTAAAAATTCTTACTAGTAAATTTTTCTTAGTGAAATTTGTTCTGAAATTCAAGTTTTCAACTTTATTTTTTTGTAAATTAACGTTCTAAGCAAGGGTATTAAATCCAACTTATTTTTCTCAAGTTGGATTTATTTTTGAAATTTTCTTGTTTCTAAAATACGGAGTTTTCTACTTTATAATTTTTTCAGTAAGATTTTTCTAAGTTTAAAATTTTTTAAATTCTTTAAATGTTTTCATTAAATACATATTAATCATTTTTTAAAATTTTAATTTATTTTATGAGTTTTGTATTTTTTTAAAAATTAATTTTCCTTCATAAAGATTTTTCTCGCAAAATTTTATAAGTTTAAAACTTTTAATTATCTTTTTCTTACTTATAAGGCTTCTCAAAATTTTCTTTTATAATTCAAAACTTGGAATTTTTATAAGAGAATTATATTAGTTTTATTTTATTTTATTCTTTTTGGGCCAAATTTCTTTAATGAGCTTAAAACTTGTAAATTTTGCTATTAGGCCCAATAAACTCATTTCAATCTCAACAAGCTCACCAAGATTTTCCAAGCCTAATTTTTCTTTTTACCAAGCCCAAGTTGAATATTTTGGGCCTAAATTAATTTCCTAGCAAAACCCATTTATTTATTTTCTTATCAATTCATTTAGGCCCAATATTTTTTATAAATTTTCAATTGAGCCTATTATTTGATCAAATTATTAATTGAATATTATCGATAAAATTTGACTATTCAAATACATAATTTTTTATTTGTTACAATTTAATCTTTCTTATTTATTTTTATGGCATTCTTGTCAAGAATTTTTTTTCAAGCTTATCATCATCATGGAGTCTAAGCCCTAGATGATGACTAATGCATATGATTCATGCTAAAAGACAAATTTAATTAATTAAAGCTTATCTTGCCAACTAATTTGCAACTTAATTTATCAAATAAGAAAAAAAAAGAATAGCCAATTCATCCAAAAAGGACTTTATTTCTTCTTGGTCGAATCTCTCCCTTATAAATAGAGGGAGATTTGTTCGAAAGAAAGCTTAATGGTTCTCCAACAAAAAAAAAAAAAACTTAATAAAATCAAAATTTTCACATATTTTCTACACTTTCAAGGTGAAAATACTTAGAAAATTTTTAGTTTTTGTTGCTTTCATTCATTTTTCTTCCTTTCAATGAGCCAAAATCATTCTTATGCTTATGGATTTTAATCCATATTGAAAGGTCAAGTATGATGGCTATGAACAAAGTTTCTTAATTTTTGTTGTTTTATTTAATTTTTATTAGCAATAAATTGATTTTCTTCATGATAATTTGTGTTTGCTAGTAGAAATATTGTTATTTTCATGTACATATTTTTATGCTATTTTTTTTAATAATTTCATGTTGATTAAATAATTATTTATAATGATTTTATGCATATCTAAGCTTCATAAAAATTATGACATGTATTAATGTTATTATTTATAAAAATATGTGACAAAAAAATGATTTAGATGATATATATGCTAGCTGAATATGTTTATGGTCCTTGAATAATTTTTCATGCTTGATTTCATGGTTTTCGATTATTTTTTAATATTGGAAATTTATGGGGACTTAAAATATTTTTTCCAAGTTTTTGAAGGCCTTGAAAAGGTGATTCCAAGCTTGGTTGAATCTGATCTTGATCATTTTTTTACATTTTAATTTTCATAGACTATTTTGTAATTATAAAAAACATAAAGACTAACTTGCAAAAAAATGCAAAATTCTATTTATGGCCACTCAAACTTGACCGAATCATGTGGACACCTTTAGAAGTGTTTTCTTGCTTATTCTAATATATACGAATATGTTTCATGCATTTTTTTATCATTTTGGGGTTATTTATAATTTTAAAAAGTTTAAGGACTTGTTTGCAAAATTTTTGTTCCAAGGCCATTGGTGTTTGTCTAAATTGATTATATATATTTTCTGTATGTGTCTTATGTTGATTTGGATATGTTTAATATTTTATTTGGTGTTTTATTTCATACAGGGACTAAATTGTAAAAGTAAAAAAAATTTGTTTTAAGGCCATCCATACTTGGCTGAATGGTCCATACATCTTTACGAGTGATTTTCATACATTTTTAACAAGTTTAAATGTATTTTATATATTTTTAACCTTTTAAGGACTTTTTTGTAATCATTGAAAGTTGAAGGATTTATTTGCGAAAAAGTAAAGTAAAAAAATGTTCCAAGGCCAAAGGTACTTGGCTGAATTTTCCACTTGATTTTTGCTATAATTTTCATGTTGACGTGGATGTGTTTAATATTTGATTTTGAATTCTATTTTATGAAGGGACTAAATTGCAAAGTTTACAAAGTTTAAAGATGATTTTGTAAAATCTTGCATTTTAGGGTTAATATAATATTTTTGACATTTTAAGTACATTTCTAGCATTCCTCTGGTCATCCAAAGGAGTGTGAAAAGTGCTAAAACTTTTCATATTCCTTTGGTTTTTCGATTGGGGTACGAACTACAATTTTGAAAGATTAAGGGCCTATTAGCAATTTTGGCATTTTAGATCACTATTGATGTCTAGGTTGCCCATGGAGGGTATAATTATCACCTCGCACCATTATCAAGTCCTATAGGTTATCAAGATACTTTTATTAAAAGGTACACCTTATGGGTATTCTAGTAATTTTCCCAAAACCGAGTCCTATGTGATGATCGAGATACTTGTATGTCGAAAGTGCACAGTAGGAATAGGTTCATTCATTTATGATGCCATTAAGTCTTTTAAGGGTACCGGGACACTTTAGTTCGAAGGTATACCTCATTGGTATGTTCGTAATTTTACTTAGAACCAAGTCCTTTAGAAATATTAGGATACCTTTATGTCGAAAATACTCCAAAGGATATTTTGGTCCCATCTACCATGTTTGAGTCCTTTGAGTTTAGTTTTGTACGTATAGTCGAGAGCGAGTCATAGGAAAAATTTATTATTTATGGTAAAATTGAAATTTTTACAAATCAGGGCAACGTCTCCGATGTTAAAATAGTACATAGAATTTCTCTCAGCATATGAGAGAGGTTCTATGGATTATTTTAATAATGAGATATCCTTTCAAAAATTGAAAATTAGAATTTTTCAAATTTTGAAAAAAAAATAAAAACTTTTATATTCCTGTAGCTTTCCAATGGTGTATAAAAGATATTTTGATTTCTTAAAACCCTTCTTATTCCTCCAACTCTCCAGTGGGATATGAAGAGAATGATAAAAAAACTTCATGTTCTTATGGTTCTTTGGAAGGGTGCAAAAGATGCTTTGATTTTCAAAAACATTAAAAACCTAATTTTCTTATATAGAATAATAAATTTATTTTATGAAAATTTTAAATATGGGAATTATAATTAAATATTGAATGTTTGAACTGAATAAAAATCAAATTTGAATTAACATATGATTAACAGGTATCCATTACCGAGCATCACAAGAAGGTTAATCTTTACTTGTGATTGTAATCGACTCCCAGACCCTTTCATGCAATCTCTGATATTTTTGTAGATCTTGAAGTTTGTTTTAAGGGTTTCATAGCCCTCGAAATACAAACTTCGATAGGTGGCCAATCTCACCTAGCAAAAATAGATTTGTGGTGACTCTAAAATAAATGGTCGTTTCGTAATAAATATTTAGGGTTAAGTCAAGTGAGTGTTTCATTTTAACAACTCAGTCCCCAAACATGGAAAATAAAGGATAATAAAATAATAATGATATAGCCCCTAATAATAAAAAATAATGATATATGGATATATATATAGGAATGAAGGGTACACCATATTTTAAGTCGGGTCGGTCTGGATTCATATCCAGGCCATGTTGCAATAGCTTGGTGACTCCACTAGGGATAGATTATGGTGTCAGGCCTAAAATTAAGCGCGTGCTAAACAAATTTTGATTAATTTGGCTCCAATTGATATTTAGTTATAATTTTTGGCATTTTCAAAACAAAAACTTTTATTTCATGGAAATTTTGGTATATATTTTTCACTAACCCTTTTGTTTCCATTGTAGCATTATTTTTAGGGGAATTTAGGATATGGTTTTTATGATTTTTAAAAGAGTCAAGTCATAACGTGTAAGTTGCTCCACACATACAGGACATGTGCATACCATTAGATTCTTCTTTCGGCATGTAGGAAGGGGGGCATAGGTTACCCAATATTTTAGGAAAGGATGAAGTAGCTCTGCGTTCTAAGGTGTTAGCCCTTATTTGGGCCAATGAAAAATCTACCGAGTGTAAATTCCTATGCCTGCTCGAGGTGTTAGCCTTGTTAGTTGTATGGAAAATACTTTTACTCGAATTAAACCCTTCCCAACATAAACCTATAATGGGTAAGGATTAGAGTACCTCGTTAGTTTTTTTTTTTTACTTAGGGAGTAATTAGAGAACCTATTTAGATGTCTAACCCAAACTTCATGTAATGAATCATATGGGCCTAACCTAGTTAGAGCCATACCTGGTTTTAGAAGGTACCAAATTACGTACACATGGGGAAGTGCCTCTAACCTTTTACTCTTGTACTTTGATTTTCTTGATATTAATAAGTGTATGTTGTGCTACTGTGATACCTTTAACTTTGACTTATTTCTCGGATCAGTTTGTTATATTATGAAGGATCTTTCCTAATTTTTGGCATGACATCCATATCCCATGAAAGCTTGTGAATTCATTCATGCATCTCTCTTTATATCTGCAAAGTTCACATTTTATATGCTCATGCATTCATAATTTCTACAACATACTTAAACTATTCCATTTATTATACTTTAAGGATTAAGACATGGATAACAATTTAAAAGCAAGAATCACTGCAACAGAGTCCATCTCAAAGGAGTCAATCATGAAGTCTAAGGAATCAAAAACCTGTCAACAAATTGATAAAAATGGTTGAGGTTCTATTTGAGATGAAAAAAGAACTTTGCCTTAGAGCATCCTTATCCTTGATGGATCCAGAAAATCAGGGTCTAAGAGATCGATTGGAAGCATAAGGTTTTAGAGGAAATAGTAAGAAGAATGGGGTAAAATTCGAAAGATAAAAGAAGAATTGTTCGAATCGACAAAAATCATCATAAATCTTTTGGGTGATCCCCAAGAGCCACCAATCTCTTTAACTCAACCCCTAGCACTTAAAGACTTAAAGATAACTGTACTGCTAGATAAAGATTCCAATCCCTAGTTTATTTACATGATTAAAATAAAGCCACCCAATTTCGCACCTATACAAATCAGTTTACCCTCCAAACCTAACGATTTTTCTAGCACTACCCCATCATCTTTTAGAACCCATAGTAAGAAATGACCACGATTGAACTATCAATTTGATTCAATTCTACTAACTAATGCACCACTGTACACTTTTTTGTTCTAGAACCACCTTGTAATTCCTGCGCACATTCCTTACTGTAAACCTCCTTATCCTAAACGGTATGACATTAATGTACATTGCAAATACCATGTGGGATTATGTGGGATTCCATAGAAAAATGCCATGCATTCAAGAAAAAAGTTCAAAACCTATTCAATACCTGCATAATCTGAGTTAAATAATGTTGAATGTTGTTGCTAAAACCTTATCACTTAATCAAAAGCATTAGGATGTCGAGAGGCAATGAAATGGTTATGGAGTCAACCTTTTGGGCTACTTGCTTAATTTTGTAAATATAGGGTAAAAATGAAATGGTAAAAAAAATAAATGATTAAGATTTAGGAAAATCTCTTAGAAACACTAAACATAGCTAGGAAAATAAAGTGCTTACAAAAGCAATCATTTTTTGGCTACTTTGAATATTGTAAATGTGGTTTTATATAATGGATAAATTAAAAATTTTTGGTTGGTGAAATAATGGTATTGAGTTATGACTCGAATTCTTTAATAATCTTGATATTTAACCAATTGCTTAGCCTCCAATTCATACCATTAAATATTGCCTTATACATATTTATTCATTCTTAAATTTGTTTCTTTATTCATTCATTAATCCATATATCAATTTTTTATTCATAGATAATCATACGAGGATAATAATAAAGATTAATGTTAATAAGAGACATGCATATTCTGCAGACTAATTTAAGTTATTTTTTCCATTTGCGGTAAAATAATATGGAATCACAAGATAGAAAATTGAGACATTAGTTGACAATATGAGTGGAAATAAGTTTAAAACAATGAAGGGAAATTAGAGCTGTGAATGCTCCAAGCCATTTAAGGAAGTAAAAAGAAAAAAGGAGTTATGGAGGAAAGGTCTCCACAAAAGTAAAACCTTGACCGAAGTAATTTACAAATAGTCTTGTATTTTACCAACAGGAGGTGCAAGCAGACAGGCAACTAACTTATGGCACTCAACATGTGGAAGCCAATATTATAATACATATTCATTCTAACCCTAAAGCTTAGCAAGGGGTAAAAGGTAGTGTATGTGCAACAAGAAAAAAGATTTTGTCAATAAATGCCAACAAACCACAACTGATGGAAGCCAGGACCATAGAAAGTTGAGAAAGTGAGGAAATCCATTCAGATTGCATCTTCAACCTAACCTTTCATTACTTAACAGCCTCAGTATGGTCAGATGATCTCTTCTCCCAACATAGCCTAGGACCCTCCTGACCTAAAATGGTACAATCCAAGCATTATGATGCAACATTTTCTAGTAGAGGATCTCATCAATTAGTGCATGCTATTCAATGTGAGGATAATTTGGAATATCTAGTATGGTTGGCTAAGGAATCATAGATTGATGTAAATTCTGAATTGAATTGCTTGAATGATTCTTTACTATGCAATGAGCTTTTAGGTACATTTTTCCTACTAAAGAACTTAGCAAAGAATCAATTTTCATATAATGGTTGTACTTATACCAAGATTGAAATGACAGAGAATAATAAAGCATCTTCTAGAATTCTTCAGCTTAAAAACTTAGAGTTCAATACATCTCCTGATGTTCCACTAGTTCCATAATTCAACTCTTAAGAAAGCTCACTCATGCCTATTGCTACTAGAATATTTGTATGATTAGTTATGACACGAAAGTGAAAACTGCTTGGGTTGTTGAATATCTCAAGGCCATGTTAATGTCAAAACACGTCTCTGATAAGAAAAAAAAGGCAAACTCTTTTAAAATATTCTCAAGAAGGTAAAGCAAAGTGCATGCCATAAACAATGTCAATCCGATGAAATTTAATAAGTTAGTGGACACTTATCAAGCATGATTGGTTTAAAAAATCATCCACCTTATTGTAGTATGCCAATCAGGGGTAGTTTCTATCTTAACTTAAAAATTTTGTATATTTCCTTTTAGAAATTATGAATTTTGAAATAAATTTTGATTTATGAATATTGTGCATACTGTCATGGACCATGAATTTTGTTAATAATGGTTTCTAGTATCTAGGACAATGATAACATTTTGAACATTTTCTTTGATAGATGATTGCCAATAGGTTAAACTCCTTAAAAAGGTTATTCACTTCCACATATATGATTGTCCCAGACATTTAACTGTAGACCTTTCACCATCATGGACCTTTTACATAAATGTTCTTTTTCTAGATTCCTTAAAGGTCGAACAAATAGGCTATGCTCTTAAAAGATTCAGAGATTGATAATTTGACATGTGTTAAAATAATGATATGGGATCTCCCCCATTTAGATAACTTCTACCACAACTTCCATGACACTCTTCCAAATCCCTGATTTAGGAAGAATGAAAACAAACATGAGCCAAAACACCTTTTCCATTTGGATAAAAGATTCTCAATCCAATACCTGATAAATAAGATGTGAAATTCGAGATGTTTTTCCATGCTAATTTGATTTTCATTCTTAAAGGCTTAACCAAAACCAAGATTCATTGGTGGCTACGAAGCTTATAATGTTGAGAGGCATACCTTAAGCCTTTAAAAAATTTAACTGCAACATCATGTTATTAGGGTACTCAAAATGATTTCAAAAAGAAAACAACCATTTTTCCTAGTGAAATGCTTGCCAATTCAAATAGTTGTGTTCAAATTGAAAAGTGGCCTTTTTTTTTTATCCTTTCACATTTATAGAAAATTATTCCCATTGCAGTCCCCGTCGAGCTTGATAATTTATTTCATTTCTTTAAACCCTAATTAAGGATCACCCTTTACATTGGGGAGGCAAGTGAAGCAAAGTTTTAAGATTAGAAGGGGCAAATCCCATCTAAAGTTATGAGAAAAACAGGTCAAATATCATGAGGCAAATTATGATGACCGAATAAAGTTCAATTTCAAGCTTAAATATTCAAAGTAAAGAATGAAGAAAATTTCAAATACTTTCAGAATAAAGAAAGAAGAAAAACATGATGAAGAAAGAAATAAAGTGAAGCAAAGAGAAATGAAAAAGTAAAAAAAATAAAGAAATGAAGATTTGTTCATCATGAAAGACATGCTAGGTTGAATCCCTTCTGAAAGGAAATGATCCTTGATTTAATTAACCTTAAACACATGATTTGGGCCTATCTATCCTTTTTTTCTAAACGAAGAACCGTGGCCTACATTACGTACTTATAAAAGTCCATTTCGATTAGACATAACTATTTGAATTATCAAGCCATTCTTAGGAAGCTCCTTTAAAATTTATCTTTTTGGATAACTTTTTAGTTCTCAAGAATATGATGGGGCAATCAAATAAAAAATAAAGTTTTAGAGTGAAAATCTAAACAGAGTAATCCAGAACAAAGTTAAAGGCTTTGGAATTGCTGCTAAACTGATAAAGGTAGATACTAAAGAAAAAAAACCATTTCATGCAAATCAAAAAATAATCCTAAACCTTTTTGAAATTTCACGATATCAACAAAAAAAGCCCAAATATTGACTCGTTTTAAAATAACCTTTCAAAACTTTTGTACTACACCTTAAAAATTAATGCTTGCTAAAAACCTTCCGAATTAACCTCTTAAGACTTGGTGTTTACTAACATGAGTTTAACATCTTTTGGGTTATTGTATTTAAAGACTAAAAAGATATCATAACTTGATTGTTTACCTTTCAAAGAATTCCCAAAAAGGAACAACCATTCAATTTTGGTTTTGATAATCTCAACTTTCGTCCATCAATTTCTTCAGATCAAATTTCAGTAATGCCATCCATTTTTTCCTCCAAATTCATTTCTTTATTCCATTCAAAAATGCCTCAAATGGTGATCATCTATCACGAGAAGGCTTTAATATCAAAAGATGAAAATGGCATATCCATTATCCTTGATATTAGAAAATCCATTATTGAAATCATTCTCAAATTTTCATGATTTTTGATAAAGTAGATTCTTTCTTGGGTTAGAATGAGAAGGTAGTAAATCCTGGAACTTAGACGAATTATGATACTTCTCATGATTTTAATGGAATTATGTAAATGTGCTTCGAGCAAGAAATTTTGACTCTTATTCATAAAGTTGTATCTTTGAATTGATAAACACTAATTTGATATTTAGTGACTTTTTAAGAAAATCAAATAATTTTTAGATTCCTAAAGCCAAGACAAAAAAGGGATTTCCTAGAGGCAAATAAGAGATTGCCTTTAACGATTTAAATCTTCAACAATAAGCATTAAAAAAATTGGCAACAATGAGGCTCAGATTGTTGAGGCCTCACCAACATACAAAAAGACCAACCCTTATTATGTTTGAATTAAATGTCCGCTTCAACAATCTAGTGAAAGGTAGGTAAAGTAGGATTTAACTTGATAGTCTTCTTCATCAAATCTTTTGAAAGGTAAGTTATTC
Source organism: Adansonia grandidieri (assembly GCA_038382065.1). Lineage (NCBI taxonomy): Eukaryota > Viridiplantae > Streptophyta > Magnoliopsida > Malvales > Malvaceae > Adansonia > Adansonia grandidieri. Next base: position 22,335 of record JBBYHK010489368.1, on the reverse strand, counting down.
TCTTCATTCGATGCTAGGTGAAATAAGATTTAAGTTGCCTCTTTGTTTAATCCCGTGAAAGGTAGGTAGTGTTTTGTGTAAAATGTCTACTTTATTCGATCTCATGAAGGGTAGATGGAGTTTGAGTAAGATATTTACTTAGTTTGATCCCGTGAAAGGCAGGCAAAGTTTTAAGTAAGATAGCCTCTTCATTTGATTTTGTGAAGGATAGATGAAGAAGGATTTAAAAAAGTTGCCTCTTCATTCAATTCCATGAAAGATAAATGAAGAAAGATTAAGAAAATGGCCTCTTCATTCGATTCCGTGAAAGACAGATGAAGAAGGCTTTAAGTCAACTTCACTTGGTTAGGAATTGGCGAAGTAAAGTTGCCTCTTCATTCGATTTCGTGAAGGATAGATAAAAAAGGAATTGAGAAAGTTGCATTTTCATTTGATTCTGTGAAAGATAACGAAGAAGGATTTAAGAAAATGGCTTTTTCATTCGATTTCGTGAAAGATAGATGAAGAATACTTTAAGTCAACTTCAATTAGTTAGGAACTGACAAAGTAGAGTTGCCTCTTCATTCAATTCCATGAAAGATAGGTGAAGAAGGCTTTAAGTCAACTTCACTTAGTTAAGAACCGACGAAATAAAGTTACTTCATCATTTGATTCCATGAAGGATAGGTGAAGAAGGCTTCAAGTCAACTTCATTTATTTAGGAACCAGTGAAGTAAAGTTGCCTCTTCATTCGATTCCATGAAGGATAGATGAAAAAAGATTTAAGAAAATGGCTCTTTATGTGATTACGTGAAGGATAGGTGAAGAAAACTATTAAAAAGCCTTAAAGTAGATAATGGCTTCAGCCTAATCGAAATTGGCATAAAGCCCAAGAGTAGCTGATGGCTCTGTCCCTACGAAAATCGACACCAAGCCCAAAAAAGCTGATAACTTAGTCCCTACAAAATTAGCATTAAAAGAAATGAAAAAGTCTAAGAGTAGCTGATGATTTTGTCCTAGTGAAATTGATACTAAAATTTGAAAGCCCAAAAGTAGCATATGGCTCAGTCCCTAAATTGGCATTTAAATGTAGAAAAATTAATGCAGTTGGTTGTATATATATGTATATGAAAAAAAACATTTTTTTGTAAAAAGGCTTATAGGATTGAAAAAAATCATGTCTATTTTTGTCTTTACCTCATTCCTTATTCTCAGCAATGGCTAAAAGGAGACAGTTGTTGACACATAATTTTGTCTAAACCCTTTCTTGACAATCCAAAAATATTTGAGACTAAGAACATAGCAGCTACCCGGTGAGGGTTGACTTTTTAAGGTGGACTGGATATTTTCAAGACCTCTTCAGTCATGCCTAAATGGCCAAATGTTTACATGACAGAAAATTTGCCATTTCAAAGGTCGTAGAAAACAAATCTTGGCTAAAAAAGACGAATATCAAGGTAAAATAATTAGCTTTTACCTTTATTCTTTCAAAATTTTTGAAATTTTTTTTGTAAATGATATCACAGTCAAATTTTTTATTTTATGAATTTTTTGAGATTTTTTAAAAATTTTACAAGTTAACCGTCTTATATTTTTATCGATACTCATATAGTATTTATATCGATATGCACTCTGAAAAATAAAAAAAATTCAAAAAAAATCTATATTAGCATTTTGTGCTACGAGATTCAAGTTGCTAAATTTACCAATTAATTTTGATTTTTCACTGTACCATGAATTCCTACTCACAAATTTTTTTAGTGAAATTTGTTTCAAAATTTCAAGTTTTCATCTTTATTATTTTTGTAAATTAATGTTCTAAGCAAGGTGTTAAATTCAAATCATTTTTCTTAAGTTGGATTTTTCTTTGAAATTTTCTCGTTTCTCAAACATAGAGTTTTTACTCTACAATTTTTTTGGTAAGATTTTTCTAAGTTTAAAATTTTTAAAATTCTTCAAATATTTTATTAAATACATATAAATTTAGTTTTTGAATTTTTCAATTTATTTTATGAGTTTTGTGTTTTCTTTAAAAATCAATTTTTCTTCATGAATGTTTTTATCATAAAATTTTATGAGTTTGGAAGTTTTAATTATCTTTTTCTTGCACTTAATGCTTCTTAAAATTTTCTTTTAGGATTCAATACTTGAAATTTTTATAATAAAATTCTATTATTTTTGGGCCAAATTTCCTTAATTGGCCTCAAACTTGTAAATTTTGTTATTTGGCCCAATAAACTCATTTCATTCTCAACAAACTCACCAAGCTTTTTCAAGCCTATTTTGTTTTTTTATCAAGCCCAATACATTTATAAGAAATCTTCCAATGACCGATTTGAATATTTTGGGTTCAAATTAATTTTCAAACAAAGCCTGCTTTTTTATTTTCTTATTAATTCTTTTAGGCCCAATTTTTTTATAAATTTTCAATTGGGCCTACTATTTGATCAAATTATTAATTGAATATTATTAGATAAAATTTTACTTCTCGAATACATAGTTTTTAATTTGTTACAATTTAATCTTTTTAATTCATTTTTTATGGTATTCTTGATCAAGATTTTTTTTAGCTTATCATCATCATCATGGAGTCTAAGACATAGGTGATAACTAATGCATTTGACTTATGCTAAAAGACAAATTTAATTAACTAAAGCTTATCTTGCCAACTAATTTATAACTTAATTTATCAAATAAAAAAAATAAAAAAATGAAAAAAAAGGGAATGACCAATTCGACTAAGAAGGATTCTATTCTTTCTTGGCCAAATCACCCTTTTATAAAAAGGGGAAAAATTGTTCAAAAGAAAGCCTAATGGTTCTCTAGCAAAAGACACAAAAAAATACTTAATAAAATCAAAATTTTCACGTATTTCTACACTTTCTAAGTAAAAATACTTAGAAAATTTTTAGTTTTTGTTGCTTTCATTCATTTCTCTTCCTTTTAGGGAGCCAAACTCGTGCTTGTGCTCATGGATTTTAATCCATGTTGAAAAGTCAAGTATGACAACTATGAGCAAAGTTTCTTGATTTTGTTGTTTTATTTAATTTTTATTAGCAATAAATAGATTTTTATCATGATAATATGTTTTTGTTCGTAGAAATATTGTTAATTTCCATATATATATATATATATATTTTCATGTTATTTTTCTTAATATTTTCATGTTGATTTATTCATTATTTATTATGATTTTTTGCATATTTAAGCTTTGTAAAAATTATAACATGTATTTATGTTATTATTCATGAAAAAATGTGATGAAAAAATTGTTTTTAGTTGATATATAAGCTGGTCGAATATGTTCATGGTCTTTAAATATTTTTCATACTTGATTTCATAGCATTTTGGAATATTTTGCAATATTGAAAATTTGGAAGGGCTAAAAAAATAATTTTTCCAAGTTTTTGAAGCCCTTGGAATAGTGATTCCAAGCTTGGCTAAAATTGATCTTGATGATTTTGTGACATTTTGATTTTTAGGCTATTTTGTAATTATAAAAAATATAAAGACTAACTTGCAAAAATTATAAAAAAATTTTTATGGCCATTCAAACTTGACTAAATCTTGTAGACACCTTTAGAAGTGTTTTCATGCTTATTCTAATTTATATGAATATGTTTCATGCATTTTTTTATCATTTTGTGGTCATTTTGTAATTTTAGAAAGTTTAGGGACTTAGTTGCAAAATTGTGAAATTTTTGTTCTTGGGCCATTGATGTTTAGCCGAATTGATTATATAATTTTTTTGTATGTGTCTTATGTTGATTTGGAAATGTTTAATATTTGATTCGGTGTTTTATTTCATTTAGGGACTAAATTGTAGAAGTGAAAAAATTTTGTTTTAAGGCAAGCCATGTTTGACGGAATTTCCACACACCTTTAGGAGTATTTTTCATACAATTTTAACATGTTTAAATGTATTTTATATATTTTTAACCTTTTAAAGACCTTTTTATAATTTTTGAAAGTTTAAGGATTTATTTACAAAAAAGTAAAAAATTTGTTCTAAGGCCAAAGGTACTTAGTTGAACTTTCTATTTGGTTCTTGGTATGATTTTCATGTTGATGTAGATGTGTTAATATTTGATTTTGAATTTTATTTTATATAGGGACTAAATTGAAAAGTTCAGAGCTCATTTGTAAAACCTTGCATTTTACTGTTAATACAATATTTTTGACATTTTAAGAATATTTCTAGTATTCCTCTAGTCTTCCAAAAGGGTGTAAAAAATATTAAAACTTTTCATATTCCTCTTGTTTTTCGATGGGAGTACGAAATGCAATTTTCAAAGATAAGGGACCTATTAGCATTTTTTGCATTTTAGGTCACTTTTGATGTCCAATTTACTTATGGAGGGAATAATTATCATTTCATACCATTATCGAGTCCTAAGGTTACCAGGATACTTTTATGTCGAATATACACCTAAGGGATTTTTAGTAATTTTTACAAAACCTAGTCCTATGTGATCACCAAGATGCTTCTATGTCAAAGGTGTACAGTAGGATAGGTTTTTTTGTTTATGAAGTTATCAAGTCCTTTACGATTATCAAGATATTTATATGTCAAAGTTAAGCCTTAGGGGTATTTTAGTGATTTTCCTTAAAACTGAGTCCTAAGTGATCATTGGGATACTTATATGTTGATGGTGTAAAGTACAAATGGGTTCGTTCGTTTATCATGCCATTAACTTCTTTAGAGGTACCGAAATACTTTCATGTGGAAGGAATGCCCTAAGGGTATTTTGGTAATTTTACTTAGAATCGAGTCCTTTAGAGATACTGGAATACTTTACGTCGAAAGCACTCTAAAGGACATTTTGGTTTTCTCAACCATGCTTAAGTCCTTTGAGGTTAGTTTCGTACATATAGTCGAGACCGAGTCTTGGGACAAATTTTATTATTTATTGTAAAATTGGAATTGCTGCAAATCAAGGCAATGTCTCTGATGTTAAAATAGTACGTGGAATTTCTCTCAGCATATGAGAGATCTTCTATGGATTATTTTAATAATGAGATATCTTTTTAAAAAATAAAAAAAAAGGATTTTTTTAATTTCAAAAAAAAATCTTTTGCATTTTGAGGCTTTCTAGCTCGGTACAAAAGATATTTTGATTTCTTAAAACCTTTCATATTCCTTGGGTTTTCTAGTGAGGTATGAAAGAGAATGATAAAAACTTTCTTGTTCCTCATGGTTTTCTAAAAAAGTGCGAAAGATATTTTAATTTTCAAAAGCATTTAAAACCCAATTTTCTTATGCGGAATAATAAATTTATGTTATGAAAATTTTAAATAAGGTAATTATAATTAAATAATCGAATGACGAAACCGAATAAAAATCAAATTTAAGTTAACATGGGATTAATAGGTATCGATTACTAGGCATAATGAAAAGGTAAATCTATACTTGTGATTGTAACCAACTTTCAGGCCCTTTCATGTGATCTATTATATTTTTGCATATCTCAAAATTTCTTTTAAGGGTTTCGTAACCTTCAAAATACGAACTCTCATAGGTGACCAATCTCACCTAGCAAAAATAGATTGGTTATGTCTCCAAAATAAATAGTCATTTCATAATGATTATTTAGGGTTAAGTCGAGTGAATGATTCATCTCAATAACTCAGCCCCCAAACACAAAAAATAAAGAATAATAAAATAATAATGATATGACCCATAATAAACAATAATGATATATAGATATATATATATATATATAAGAATGAAGGGTACACCCAACTTTTAAGTCGGGCTAATCAGGATTCATATCCAAGCCATGTTCTTTTGGGGATTTAGGATAGGGATTTTATTTTCCATGTTATGTCATAAAAGTTGGTTTATCCTCTTACACACACTAAACACATGCAGTGGATTCTCCTTTAGATTTATGGAAGGGACATAGGTGACCTAATATTTTAGGAGAAGGTGAAGTCGCTCTGTCTTTTGAGGTTTATCCTCTGTCTAGGCTAATGAATCGCCTACCGAGTGTAAATTCCTATGCCTGCCTAAGGTGTTAACCTCATTACGGGCATGGAAGATACTCCTACTCGATTTGAACCCTTTTCGAAATAAACTTGTGATGAGTAAGGATAAGGTACATCGTTAGTCCATTTGAAGCTCGGGGAATTCAAAAACCTATTTAAGGGTCTGACTTACACCTCATATAGTAAACCATATTGCCCTCTCAGTCAAAACCATCCCGATTTTAGATGTTACCAAAAAATTTAGGAACACACTAAGGGATGAAATTACTTTTTTCTTGTTTTTACATTTTATCTAAAAATTTTTATTTATTTTGATTATTTAGATAATTTATTTGGATAATTTATAACTTTCATTTGTAATTGTTTTGTTTTTCATTTCATAATCTTATTTGGATTTGAAATTTCTTATTGATATTGACTTACTTTCATTTTTCCCCTTTTTTGGTGTATTTCTTATATGCATATCGAACATTTGTTTTAAAATGGAATTTTAGGGTTGAATGAGTACATACAGTAATTATTTCCAAGGACTTCTAAGAGGTTCGTACAAAATCAAAATTGGATCAAAGAGAGCATTGGCATTGCATATCGAAGGGTTTTGTATATGAGTTATCAAATGTTATACATCTAAACCTTTGTTAGAATAATTTGAGAAAGTTAGCAGAGATATAGGATAGATGGGGAAATGTGAAACAAACCTTATTCATTAAAAAATATGGGTAGATGGCACTCCTTCTCAAGACACAAATTGATGAATAGTTGCTCAAAGTTGTGATTAAGTTTTGGGATCCGTCATTCCGGAGTTTCTTATTTAACCATTATGAAATGACTTCAACGGTGGAAAAGATCTCAGTTTTTCTTGAACTCGGACCTTTAAGAACATGGTCCATTCACTGTAAGGAATGTAATCCTACCAGTTTCCTTAGAAAATTAGGCAAAATTCTTGATATAGATTTTAAATCTGGTTGTCAATATATCAAGCAGAAATGGAACACTAAGGTTATCTTTTGGCAATTTTTATGAAAAGACATCCAAGTACCTTCCAACACTGAGAAGGCCCTTAACACATTCATTATCGGTTGGTTTTCTTCCTAAGAATATCAAGACATGTAGAAGCTACAGTGTTAGACTTGTTCAACCAATTAGAAAGGAATATACACCCAGCTCTAGCCATTCTAGCTGAGATAATCCAAGTACTGAATGCATGTTGAAAAAAAGGTCGTGGGATATTTTTTAGGAGTACTATGTTGCTATATATTTGGGCTCAAAGTCCTTTATAGGGTGAAGGGGCTAGTAAAGTCAAACCCTACTTCTTATATTTTATCCCTCTTTAAGAGTTCATCAAAAAATGGCCCACATCAAAAACTAAGAATGAATAGGTTGAAACATTGAAAAACTTAGCTGTTGATGATATATCATGGAGAACACCTTGGTTTTCGCCAAAACCCTTTGTCTATTAGTGCAAAGATTCATTATTTGTGCCTTTTCTTGGAATTTGGGGCATTATGAGGTATGTGCCAATTTTAGAATTGAGACAATAGGGGTCCCAACAGTTTGTTCTGATGACTTTAGGAATAGCCAGTGAAAATCTTGAATACTAAGAGGAAGGTTCTAGAAAAACACATCAACTAACTACTTTGAAATTGAGGGAAAGATATAAGTCTTGGTTGCGCACATATACAGGTCAGACTACACCAGGATATGATGCTTAAAGGAAAAACCAAAGCTATAATATGACAATTCCTTGTATAGATAGAGTCATTCCCTAAGCTCCTATCTGACCAGAGCCTGTTATGCCTTTCGAGGTTAATTTAATTAAGAAAGAAGTTGCTAGAGAGCAGAAAAGAATGAGAGATAAGAATTGGGTGCTTTAAGAAAAAGTTGCCTATTTGAAAATGAAAATAGAGGCCAAAGACAAAGAAGTCATAAGAATAGAGGACAAGTATAATTTAATGAAGATAAATTGGGTATAACAGAAAAAGCTGAAGCTTGTTGGGATACCAGGAACTCCAGCAAGACTTCCAAGGGAATAATGGAAGAAATGCATAAGCTTTAGGAAGAGTTAAGGTTTAGAAGGCTAAAGCTTTGGAAAGACAATTCAAGGAAGCCATTTTTGAAAGAAAAAGGAAGGAACGTAATGATACTCATCTCCAATTAAAGAGGTCTATCAAGGAAAATGAACAACTTAGAGCTGCTCTATATGAAGAGTAAGGAAGGATACCCTAGTTGCTATAAAAAAGGAAAGCCTTTATAATAACTATTGTGGAGATGGGACTAGAATTACAATAGAAAGGAGATGATATTTGCACTTTGGTATTAACTTACTAGGACATAAAAGCATATTCTAATGTCAAACTAAGGTAGACTGAGGATGTACACAAAAGATGGGAAATTGGATGTATAGGCCAACAGATGTACATTAATCATCTCACAAAGCAAATTCACTTAGCTGTAATCCAAGCTAGAAAAATGGTGGAGAAGGTTGAGGTCCTACAAAGATAGATTAACCCCATGGCATAACATGGATACATTGTATTAAAATTTTTAGAAAAGCCTTGAAACTAATATGAGAAAGTTAGGACCTTCTTTGGAAATAATCCACGCAAGATCAACAATATGAACGTTAATGAGAATTTCTAAATTTGGAATCTTTTGCTAAATTAAGGGTTCCTACAATTGCATTCATATACCTATATGTTCATACTATGTATACATACATCATACATAGCTATGTACATACATATTCATAAATTTATTAATTTCACCAATTCATAAATAAAAACTTCACTTAAGGAAATTTAGAATTTTCATGGTTTCAATATTGCAAACTTAGTGAGACCAATCGAACAGTCACCTACCCCTTGGTACTATACTTAATACAAAGTAAGAAAAATGGTTGAAGACCATTTAGCTAGACTAGAAAAATTGGAAGAAAATTAGCATGAGGCCCAAAAGGCCATGATGGAAAGACAAGAGGAACTATAAGCACAAATCACAAGGATGATGGGGTTGCTAATGGTAAGAGACCCAATTTGCTGATAGCTAGAAATTACTACTGATACTCCTGCTAGGGGATTTGGGGGGTACCAATTGGAGGACAGTAAACTAATGCTCAAGATTTATAAATGGCAAATACCTAAAATGTGCAACAAAATGTACCTGTAGCTAATCCTTCACCAATCATTATTATTAACCCTGATGCTCCTTCACAAGGGGCAAAAGTAAGAACTGCAGCTACATAAGAGGAGTCGACGGTTCCTAACCATAATGAGAAAGAAAAGCAAAAACAGAAAGGTGAGAAGCCAATAAAATTAAAAATTGAAAAAAGAAAATTACAGATTTTGGAAAAGAGGCTTATAGCTATAGAAGAGACCAAACTTTGTATCAGTGTTGATGTTGAAGATCTCAACTTGGCACCAAATTTGGTTCTTTTTCTAAAGTTTAAAATGCCCAAGTTTGATAAAAACAAGCGCACTATTTCTTTTTAACTGCACATCAAAATATTCATTTAGAAAATGACCAAGTATGCGTAAATTGATAAACATCCATTGCTTCTAAGAAAGCTTATCAAGATTAGCACTCTGATGGTGTAATGATCTGAATTATACCCAAATTCAATGTTGGACTTACTTGGCAAATGGATTTCTGTAATAACATAAACATACGGCCAAATGGGTAATAAATAGATTAACTCTGCAAAATATAAAGAAAAAACCTATAAAAATGTTTCAAAAAATATGCATGAGCTTTTAGGTTTAACCTTCATTAATTGGAAAAAAGACCACAATGCCATTCCTAAACATTTTGTGCCTTTTTTACTATAACAAATTAGTAGGAAATGCAAGAACTTCATTGACCTTGTTATATCAAGGGAAATGATTAAAACAGTAAAGCTGAAAAGATTACGACTAGTGAATCCTTCACTGGGAAAAAGGCTAGATCCAATAAAAAAGGAAGAGGCCCCATCCTTTAACTATACTGATCAACCATACCATCAAGGGCCTCGCCCCTATTATTAGAACTAAGGTCAGTGAGCCCAAACTACGTTTTCTTTTAATACACCTTGAACTCTTGTTCAACCAACCCAATGAGCCACCATTCTAAATCTTCCTTCTCAAAATTAATTTAAGCCAAATGATAACCAACCGAGCCAAAAAGCTAATCAACCCAAGCCTCGTCACGAGCTACTTCTTCATTCTTATAATGAAATCTTTGATAAGCTTCTAAAGGCTCGATTGGTAGTCTCTATTTTTACCAAACCATATACGGGTAATTTTCCTTGTTGGTACGATCCAAATGCTTACTGCCAATATCATGTAGTAGCAGGCCACTCAATCAATAATTGTCCAGCTTTTAAGAAAAAGGTCCAAAGTCTTCTTGAATTTTGATTCGACTATGCTTTAAGACCTAATGTTGCAACAAATCGTTTACCTAATCGTTCTGAGCTCAAAGTTAATGCCTTGATCACTGTAGAAAAATGATAAGTGAAGATGAAAGTCTGAGAAGTCAAAAACCGAATGGAAAAAGTTTGGGTGATCCTAACTGAAAGTGGAATCCTTGGTCAGAATCATAAAAGCATCAACAACCAATCTGATCTTAAGGCTAGCTTTTGCAAGTGTCACATGACTCTAGGACATATTTTACAAGATTGTCTAGAATTTTTAGTCATGATCCAAAGAATTAAGGATAATGGCGAAATCAAATTCAATGGAGAAGCTGATCAAGAGGAAAAGTCAATCAACATAACCAATGAAGGATTATCATAAAAAACCCTATGGTGTAGGTCACTTTCTTATCATCCATTGCAACTAGCCAAAGGCTACACCTCCCAAAGCTAAAATTACTCTTAGACTCATCATTAGAACATTAGTACTTTTTCATAAAAAGATAATAAGTGTGTGTTATGGAGATATGATGGTGGAGTGATAACTTTAGAGGATGTTACAGGCCAATTAGTTGTTGATGATGTTGTAGGGGTAAGCCATGTGACCAAAAGTGGTCATCATTTTGGCCTCAAAACCAATGTAGCTAATGCCAAAGCAAAACCAAAGGGACAAACATCCAAAAAGGTTGCAGTTACCAAAGATGTCATAGCAGAAGTTCAAAAACCAGTAAAAAAGAAGCTACTGAATTTCTTAAGTTTATAAAACACAGTGAGTATAGCATTATGGAACAATTGAAGCAACAACTAGCAAAAAGCTTTTTGCTTGTTATATTACTTAGTTTGGAGCTACACCAGACTGCTTGACTAAAAGTGCTTAACCAAGAATATGTCTTTCAGGACATATTGATAAATAAATCGCTTGATAAATAGTATTGTCATTGACAACTTTATTTCACTTAGTAACGATGAAATACCACCAAAAAGGAACCACTTCCATAAAAGCCCTTCCTACAACCATTAACTACGATAGCACTATACTACCGAAAGTACTTATTGATAATGGTATAGCTTTTAACATGATGCCGTCAATCACTCCATACCATTGGCTAGTTAACGCTAGCATGATTAAACATAGCCAAACAATTGTCAAGGCATTTGAAGGAACAAAAAAGGAAATTAAATAAACTATTTTAATTACTTTAAACATTGTCCTATGCCCATTTGAAGTAGAATTTTATGTCATAAATTTGTCCCAGCCTACAATTGTTTATTGGGACAACCATGGATCCACTCTTCTGGTGCTGTACCATCATCACTTTAACAAAAGTCATTCATAATTAATGAAACAATGGTTAGCATATCCGAGGAGGAGGATATTGTAACAATGAGTTCTACTGAATCTCCTTATGTTGAGGTAAATGCCAAAGCTAATTAAAGTTTGTTTAGAGCCTTTAAAATAGTTAATGTTGCCTTTGTTACGGAAGTTTCTTTAATCTTAAAACCAAGGTTTTCAAAGAGCACCCACATGGGTTTCAAGTTCATAGTAAGAAAGGACAACTAAGCTGAAAAAGGCCTTAGAAATTATCTATAGGGGATAAACCAATCCATCAAGTTAGTTGGCAAAAAAGACAAACATGGACTAGGCTTTGAGCTGAAATAGAGAAAAAAAAAATAAAGAACAAAATTCAAGGAAAAAAACTAGACTAGGCTATCGATCGAGAGTCAAGCCAAAAGTTAGGCGTTTACCCCTTGCTAAAAAAAATTTTTGCCATGAAGGGTTCATCAATAAGAAACTAAAGGAAAAGAAAACAAAAATGTCATAATGGTGATGAGTAAGGACTTTAAGAAGTGTCAAGTAGCCATTATTGGAGAGAATAGTAGAGAGTTGAATGACAATCATGAAATCCGCTTGTGCCCTCTTAGATATGTCTAGAGGAATTAGACTATTACACATAAAACTATAGTGTTTAGACTACTTCTAGCATAATTCAAGGAACTCACTTTGACATCTAAGGATCCTTGTAAAGAACTTAAAATGTTAAATTATCATTTATAGAAATGAAATGCATATATTTAGTTTTTTCATGACAATATTTTCTTTTTTCTATTTACATGCATATATGCAAATCATGCCATCTTTTTTTACCTTTATAGATTTCCAAATAAAAAAAATAGAGGATCTCAATTAGGATTCAAAGGTCAACTTGGAATGACTGTTTGCTTAAATGAGGTCGATTTTAAAAAGGATGTTGGTGATTATATTTTGCCTCCCAATCTGTTGAAAATAATTGAGTAAAAGGATGAATGAATAATGCCCTATGAAGAGCCGATAGAGATGATAAAGTTAGGGGATAATAAGGATGATACAAAGAAGGTTAAAATAGGAGCTACTTTTATGCCTGCTACCAGAGAAGAATTGATAAATCTGCTTCAAGAATTTTAAGATATTTTTGCATAGTCCTATCAAGATATGTTGGGCTTGGATACAAGGATTATGGTCCATAAATTACCTTTAAAACTAGAATGCAAGCCAGTTCAGCAAAAGTTAAGATGAATAAAACTAAAAATGCTTTTGAAAATTAAAAAAGAGGTAAAAAAAAGAGTTGAATGGATGAATATCATCTTAGTTCCTACAAAAGATAAAAGAGTTAGAATGTGTATAGATCATCAAAATTTAAATCGAGCAAGTATGAAAGATATTTTCATTTTCCCTATATTGACACTCTGATAGACAATATTATGAAGAACTATTTTTTTCTTTTATGGATAGATTCTCAAGGTATAACCAGATCAAAATGGCACCAAAAGACATGGAAAAGACCACATTTGTTACAATATGGGGCACATTTTGTTACAAGGTAATGCCATTTGGATTAAAGAATGCCAAACAACCTATCAAAGGGCAATGGTTACTCTATTCCATGATATGATGCATAAAAAGCTTGAAGTATACGTGGATGACATGATTGCCAAATTGCCCTAAGAGGAAGGTCATGTCACAGATTTACTGAAGTATACATGGCTGAAAAAGTATCAATTAAAGTTGAATCTAGCAAACTGCACCTTTAAAGCTAGATCAAGGAAGTTATTGGGCTTTATGTGAAAAAAGAATTGAGGTTGATCTTAATAATAGCCATTCAAGAATTATTTCTTCCATGCATATATAAAAAAGTAAGAAATTTTCTCGAGAGATCAAATTATATTGCCTATCTTATTTTCCAACTTAAGAACATATGTGATCTAATTTTTTAGCTCCTCCGAAAGCATGATCTGACTAAAAAGGATGAAGCTTGCTAAGAGGCATTCAAGAAAGTGAACCACTATTTGTCAAGTCTACCGGTTCTAGCTCCGATAATACATGTTGTATTATACGAAGTGGCTAATTAACAAAATAAATCCTATTAAGTACTTCTTTGAAGCACCAACTCTATCTAAACGAATAGCTAGATGGCATCTATCAGAATAGGATATAGTCTATGTAAGCTAGAAAACTATAAAAGGAAGTGCTATTACTGAATTTTTGAAAAGTTGCCCGTTTAATGATTATCAGCCCTTAGACTTTGATTTCCCTGATGAGAATTTGATGAATATCTCCATTGAAGAAGAAGTAGAACAGCTTAAAGAATCAGTATGGAAAATGTATGTTGATAGACCGTCAAATGCTTTGCGCCATGGAATTGAGGCAATCTTGATATCCTTGGAAAAAAATTATTATCCTTTCACTGCTAAATTAGATTTTAACTACACAAATAATGTGGCAGAATCTGAAGCAAGCATTATGGGACTTTGAGCAGCCATAGAAAGGAAAGCCTTAATATTAAAAGTCTACAATGTTTAGCCTTGGTAATTTATCAATTTTATGGTGAGTGGGAAACTCAAGATTCCAAGCTGCTGCAACATAAAAGGTTGATTCTAGAATTGCTAGAAGAATTCAAGAAAGTGGCAATCATCTATTTACTGTGAGATAATAATCAAATGGCAGATGCTTTAGCTACCCTTAACACAATGTTCTAAATAAATAAGGGGCAAGAAGTAATCCCATTCAGATGAGCACATATGAATCTCTTTGACATTGTTATAACGTTGAAGCGCAAGTATATGGTTGTTTGTGGTATTATGACATCAAAAAATATCTCAAGGATCATGTATACTGGAACAACACCTCTGAAAATGATAAAAAAGATGTTAAAGAGGTTAGCAATGAGATTCTCTACAAGAAAAGTTATGATCAAACATTGTTGAGATGTGTAGATGCTTTCAAAGCATAGAAAATTTTAAAGAAGATACATGAAAGGTTTGTGGAATCCATGTTAATGGACACTAAATAGCTAGACAAATCATTAGGTTTGGCTAATTTTGGATGACTATGGAGAGTGACTGTATTAAGTATGCCCGAAAATGCCAAAAGTGTCAAACTTATACCAATAAGATCCATGTACCACCTTCACCATTACATGCTGTAACTGCTCCATGGCCTATTTACATGGATGTTATTAGACCAATTACCCGTATAGCTTTAAACCATCATCATTTCATCTTGGTGGCTATAGACTACTTTATCAAATGGGTCAAAGCTACCTCCTATACAAATGTAACAAGGTCAACAGTAATAAAATACCTAAAGATTAATATCATTTGCCGATTCGAAACCCTGAGAGAATTATAACAAATATCGCCTCTAATTTGAATAATAAATTGATGACAAAAATATGTATTCAACTCAAAATCTCACATCACAATTTGGTGACATATTGTCTGATAATGAACAGTTATAGAAACAGCCAATAAAAAGATCAAGAAGATTATGGGAAAAATGCTAGAGACCCATAAGAATTAGAATTAGAAACTCCTCTTGCCCAACTGGCTTATCAAACTTCAGTTTGAACTTTAATCGAGGCACTCCTTGTTCATTAATTTATAACATAGAGGCGGTTTTACCAACTAAAGTTAAAATTCCCTTACTTCTGGTATTAATGGAGACTAAACTAAAAGAAGCTTAATGGGTTAAGAATCATTATGAACAGTTGCATTTCATTGAAGAAAAGTGGCTAAAAACGATCCAATATGGGTGAATATATAAGAAAAGAATGATGAGAGCCCATGACAAGAAACTTCACTCTAAGATGCAAGGGAATTAGTATTGAAGAAAATCCTTCTTGCCTAACAAGATCCACGTGGTAAATGGGTGCCAAATTAGGAAGAGCCCTATATGGTTCAAAAAGCATTTTCTGGAAGGGCATTGATTTTGGCAAAAATAGATAGGGATACTTCACCAAACCCTGTTAATTCTGATAATGTAAAGAAGTATTATGCCTAAGCAATATCAATAAAATAAAAAAATAAAAAAATTAACATGCAATATCATTTTGCGAAAAACATTGGATGAAAACCTAAAAGAGCATCTAAATAAAGGAGATAAAAGAAGAAAGCTTTGAGTTGAAAACCCAAAAAGGGTGGCTTGAGCATTAAGGAAAGAAATGAACAAAGCATAATTTACTAGAAAGTTAAGGATAGAAAAAGAAAGCATGGTATGGTCAGAAGCATTCTCTAGAGATGGATGTAAGCAAGAAACAGCATCTTGTTCAGGAGAGATCTTTGAAACTCTAATTAAGAGATTCCGTCTATCTGAGTAAAATCTAAATTTCTTCTATACCTTTCCTTTACTATTATTTTTGTTGAAAAACCAATATTGTAACTTATTCCCATATTGTATCTTTTTCCATTGTTGAAATACAAATGTATACCTTTATTCATACTTGTGTTAGATTACATTTTAACCATGTTAACATTTCTAGTAAATGATGATTAATAGTTTAAGGAAATGGAAAACAATAAAAAGGATGACAAAAAGGTTTTCTTGCATTACTTTAAAATGAGCTCAAAATATTATTAGGGACTTTAGTTAATATTTCAAATCTTTTAGACATTTTAGGAAAGATCAAGGTAGATAGATAATATTTTTGAATATTTGGGATAGATGGATAAAAAATCCTAATGAGAAGAAAAACAATAAGATGGTTTTCTAAAAAAAAAAGATCAAGGATATATACAGTTTTCCTTCATCAAAAGGAAAGGAAATGTTATAATATTTTTTGAAGATGCCTTTAACTTTAAGTATAAGAATAGGCTCATTTTGCGCATAACATTTATTTAAAGCTGCCTTCAACTCCAAGTACAAGAGTAGGCTCATTTTTTCCAAGATGCCTTGGACTCTAGTATAGGAGTAGACTCATTTTGTCTACAACATGAACTGGCTCCCTTTGCCAAAAAGAAAAATGAGATATCAACAAATTTTCTATAGATGCCTTTAACTTCGAGTAGAGCCATAGGCCCATTTCACCAAATCAAAAAAGAAATATTTATTACCTTTTCTAAAAAACTTTCAACTCTAAAATAGTTTAAATCATGCACGTTCTGCATGCATTGCATATAATGCTTTGCAGATTAAAAGCTAAGCATGATATTAAGGGAAGTAACCATCATTTAGTATGCTAACTTCCTTAAAATGAAAAAGTAAGTCTTGCATCCCTTTATACATATCAAATATCAGACCTTATCTATACTATTAGTTGACTATTAAAGTTTCACCCTAATTAACCCATCCAACTTAGGTTTTACCCTGGTCATATCTTAGTTGACTATTACTTTTTTGCCCTGGTCAACCATTTTCAACCTAAGTTTCACCTTGGTCATATCCAAGTTGACTATCATGGTTTTGCCCTGGTCAACCCCTTTCAACTTAGGTTCAGCCCTGGTCAATTCTCTAGACCTAGATTTTGCCCTGGTCATGCTTAAGTAGACTATTATGATTTCACCATGGTTAACCCTTTTAGACCTAGGTTTCACCCTAGTCACCTCTATTGACTGTCATGGTTTCCCTCCAATTAACCCATTAAACTTAGGTACCACCCTAGCCACCCCTGTTAACTGTTGTGATTTTGCCTCGTTTAACATTCAGACTTAGGTTTTACCCTGGTTACCTTTGTTAACTATCAGGATTTCGCCCTAATCAACCTATTAAACATAGGTTCTATCATGGTCACCCCTATTGAATGTCATGGTTTCACCTCGATCAACCTATTAAACTTAGGTTCTATTCAGGTTAATCTTTTTAGACTTAAGTTTCACCCTAAATATACCCAAGTTGACTATCATGGTTTCGCCCTAGTCAACCCTTTTCGACTCAGGTTTTACCCTGGTCAACCCTTTTAAACTCAGGTTTTGTCTTGGCCATACCTAAGTTTAACTATCACGGTTTCACCTTAGTCAACCCTTTTAAACTCAAGTTTTGTCTTAGTCATACCTAAGTTGATTATCACGGTTCTACCCCAGTTAACCCTTTGAAACTCAGGTTCTGCCCTATTTATACCTAAGTTGACTATTAAGTTCTGCTCTACTCAACTCATTAGACTTAGGTTCTGCCTAGTCACCCTATTACCTATTATGGTTTCATCTTGATTAACCTATTAGACTTAAGTTTCACCCTAATCACCCATGTTGATTGTCATGGTTTCGCCCTAATTAACCCATTAGACCTACGTTTCGCCCTAGTCACCCCTGTTGACTGTTATGGTTTCACCCTGGTCAACCCATTAGACTTAGGTCCCACCCTCGTTAATCCTTTTAGACTGAAGTTTTATCCTGGTAAACCCTTTTTTGACTCATATTTTGCCCTAGTCAACCCTTTCCAACTTAGGTTTTGCCCTGGTCAATCTTTTTAGACTTAAGTTTCACCCTAGTCATACCTAAGTTGACCATCATGTTTTCACCTAAATGAACCCATTAGACTTAGGTTCTGCCTTGGTGACCCTTATTAAGTTTTACCCTAGGTAACCCATTAGCTCAAGTTTTTCCTCGGTTAATCCTTTTAAACTTAAGTTCTACCAAGGCCAACCATTTTTTACTCAGGTTTTGCTTTGGTTAACCTTTTTTGATTCAGGTTCTGCCCTAATCAATCCTTTTAAACTCAGGTTCCACCTTGGTCAACACTTTTTAACTCAGGTTCCACCTTGGTCAAACTTTTTCAACTGAGGCCCTACCCTAATCAATCTTTTTAAACTCAGGTTCCACCTTGTTCAACATTTTTTAACTCAGGTTCCACCCTGGTTAAACTTTTTCAACTCAAGTTTTGTCCTGGTTAACCTTTTAGACATAGGTTTCGCCTTTGTCATATCCAAGTTGAGTATCATGATTTCAACTGGTCAACCCATTTTTTGACTCAGGTTCAACCTTGATCAACCCTTTTGACTCAAGTTCCACCCTGGTCAACTTTTTAGACTTAACTTGGTCATATCCAAGTTGACTATCATGGTTTTGCCTTAGTCAAACTTTTTAGATTTAGATTCTATCATGTGCATATCTAGGTTGACTATCATGGTTCCGCCCTAGTCAACCCTGTTAGCTTCAATAGAGAGATTGAACCAAGAGGGGGTGAATTGGTGCTATAATACTTTGTAAATTTGAAAATTAAAATATGATAAGGAAGAGAGAAAAATCAACAATGGATGTATAGAGGTTCAGTCCTTTAATTCGGCATCTACGTCCTCTCTTCTTGGTACTTTCTTAGCAAGGTGATTCCCATAATTCACTAAGAAAATTGTTACCTTTAAGGCTAAGGTATAACCTTACACAACTATCTTTTAAGGCTTAGATAGAACCTTTCAAATACTTTGAGAATTATACCCAAACTCTCAAATATTTTTACTCACTTTCACACAACCCCTTTGTGAAATGAAAAAAGTATTTTGCAAACTAATTAAACCTCTAGTAGGTAAATGTTTGCTAGAATTTAAGTACAAGAAGAAAGAAATACAAATAGACTTGAAGAGCATGAATTGATACAAGTAGAAAATAATGAATTCGATGATTTTGGGCTTTTGTTGTTCAATGATTCAATGAAATCTGTATCTCTGCCTCTTCAGCTATTTGGAACCTCTATTTATAGCTGCAAATTGATTCATAGATGTTGGGCATTTAATGTGGTGGTTAGAGAGCCATTGTAGCCTTCATAAATGTTGATTTCCATTCAATCCCGTGCTATAGTATCGATACAATACCAATAGTATCAATACATAGTTCAAAAAAGTGATCGTTGCAACTTGCTGCATCGATACTGGGGTCTGAGTATCGATACTAAGCAAGCTGTACCAATACAGATATGTTTGTATCGATACATATAAGGGTTTCAGCCAAACATAGGCTACTACCAAACCTTGTATTGATACTTATGGAGTGAGTATCGATACTAAGCAACCTGTATCAATACATACACACTTGTATCGATACATTTGAGGGTTTCATACAAACCTTGCCTACTGCCAAGCCTTGTATCGATACTTATGGAGTGAGTATCAATACTAAGCAACCTGTATCGATACATATGTTCTTTGTATCGATACATTTGAGGGTTTTATTAATAGTATTGATACATATGTTCTTTGTATCATACTAACCTTCAAAACTTGTTTGTGAAATCATTTTTGTTGACTCAAACACATCTCAATAATTATAAACTTAGTATTTTTAAAGATGTTTTTCAATTTAAACACAAATACAAAGTTGAGTATTAATTTAACTTAAGTTTGTTTGTTATATCAAAATTGAAATCAAGGTTAACAATCTCCCCCTTTTTGATATAACAAAACTTAAGATAAATTTGCTTGTGTTTGAGTTTAACGAAGAAATAACTCCCCCTCAATAAGGTAAAAAATTATTTTAAGAAATAAAAGAAATGACTCCCCCTTAATAAATTGCCCAAGATTAAAAATTAAGCTTTTAAGTTTAACAAGTAATTCGGGTTCCAACATATGCACAATCAATTCGTAATTCGTGTTTTAACATATGCATAATCAATTCATGGAAAGCAACATATTGCAAATTTAAGGTCTTTCTCCCCCTTTTTATTATATCAAAACAGAATTCAATGATAAATAAGCATAAGTAGGATAAATTAAGCAAGCAAAATATGTTCAAGACAATGCAAAACATAAAGCAGCGTAGAAGTCTAAAATCATGAAAACCAATAAGTAAAGAGAAATCCTAATGACTTTAAAACAATATCCTAAAGACATAAACCCAAGTTGACTAAACTTCATCGGTTGGAGGATCCTCGGTGGGTGGAAGAGTAGATGGAAGCGCACGAGGAAAGGCAGCAGAGAAAGCATGGAATTGCTTTATTAGAGCTCGGTGACTTTGCTCAAGAGTAGAGAGACGAGCATCGATGGTGTCGAAATGTCGCTCTCATGCATCAAAATGACCCATAATAGATGTGAACATTGTGGGAATATCCATGGGCACGAGAGCCAGAGGTGGAGGAGGCTTATCATGCTCTATTCATCATGATCATCGGGAGTGGGAGCATCCGGTTACTTAAGTGGCGGCTGTCGATGAGCTTTTCGAACAAAGTCACCCTCTTGAATTTCATATCAAGTAAGTCCCATAGATTTGTGATCGATGTAGCGATATATGGTTACCATAATACCGGGGTTGCATGAAAGATCAAGACCTTGAGTTTCGAAGTAGCAATTCAAGGCCATGCCATGGAGAAGACTATGAACACCACGTAAGCATAGGACAAGGTTTACAAATATGAAGTAGGCTAAATTCAAACGAGTGCCAGTTTGAATCATATGCAGCCACCAATAATCCGCATCGCTAATCAAAGTCTGTTTGGTTCTGTATGGACAGAGCACATGTGAAATGATAAGATAGAGCAAGAGATCAACTGGAGGAAGGAGCATGGCTTTATTATGGGGGTGTGTAATGCAGCGAGACTCGAGCCTTTATTGATGATGCCTTTATTTGAAAAATCAAAGGCAGAAGTGAGAGAAGCCGTGTTGACTAGGAGATCTTCTCCCAAAAGATAGGACTGAATAGCAATGACATTATCGTGGTCATCAACAATGAGAGATGCATTACTAAAGAAGGCACGAATAAGATTTTCACACACCGAAACATTTAAGGAAAGGACATAACATTATTGGATGGGCATCCGGGCATAAATAATGGTGAAATGCTCTCGAGCCTGTGTATCTTGAAAGCACAAGTCAAAGAAAGACTGATTTTAGGTCGAAGGTGGTTGACGAGCAGAAGAGGTAGAGGCAAGGGTGATGGGACCTTGACGGCATGCTATTTGTTTTGTTTTGGGAGCCATGGTGTGTGTGAGGACTTTTGTCGAACAGGTGGCGAGGGAATAGGTTGAGTAAGTAAAAGGCTATTTGAGGAGTTTATCAAACAGGTAATGGGCACTAAATTGGGTTGCAATTTGTGTGTTATAAGGAGTGGATCTAGAATCAATCGCATAAACAATGGTGGGGAACGATTTAGGAATAAAACAGAGTTGATTTTTCAGAAGAAATTTAGATGAAAGGGATGAATTTAGAGAGAGAAGCGGTGAGGGTTAAAGTGATGGGACGTGTCAAAATCTTGATGGTTTGGACGGTAATGAGTGATTTTGAAATGGTTTTGGGTAAGTGGGATAAAGGAATTTGGTTAATGGATCAATCGATTTTGAAAAGAAAGTGAAGATGATGAGATTTGATAATTGGAGGATAGAGTGAGAGAGAGAGAGTATGAACAGTTTTGTTTCAAATGGAAGAAAATCGCACGAGGGGGTTCTAAATGAACAGTGAGTATTGATACAGAAGAATCAGTATTGATACAAAGAACATTTCTCGGTTCTGTATCGATATAAGGAATTGAGCCTCAAGACTTAGATCAAATTGTTGTTGTATCAATACAGAAGAACAGGTATCGATACAAAGAACAAACCTGGGTTTGTATCAATACACTAAAAACAAGTCTCAATACACGAGAGAACAATGTACAGGAATCAACACAGTTGGCCTAATATGAGGTTATTTTCATTAAGATATCATCAAATTAGATGTAATTTTGATCTAATTATCTGTTTAAAACATTTGAAAATATATCTTGGACCAAAATTAAGATCATTCAAGGCTTAATCAAGATGTAACAAAATTATC